>JAKSZP010014660.1:0-139681 GCA_022478985.1 Massospora cicadina | reverse complement strand
TTGTTCTCTATAATCCTGTCCACTTGATCTTTGTTAAGATCCTCTGATGACAGTCTCCTTTGGCCCAACACACAGTCAGCAGCAATCCATTAGCTGTGGTTTCCTTCATCTCTAGCTCGCCACTCAGATCTCTACTCTTCTCTGAGAGTCTATTAGTTATTGCCTTCTGCAATAATATCCTTGAGATGAAATCTTCACGCTAGATGCTGATAGTCTAACTATTACCAAATCTACAGTCAAACTAATAAGGTTCTTTATTAGTTCTTCTCCAACCGTAAATGTGTCAATAAGTGAGTGTTTTTGTTGTTATTATAGTGAATTCTAGGGAATTTATAGGGGATTCAGCTGTCTAACCTTTGGTTGACACCTCTTTGATGAAATGGCAGCTGTTGCCATCGAATCACCCTTCCTCATCTTGGCAGCGATGGTCTTCCCTATCCTGACTAGGATTCCAATGTTAGACATCCTCAAGACCTCAAACAGAAAGAGTCAGAAATGTATCCTTAATGCTTTCCTCTTGATCCAAGCAAATCATCCATGATTGGCTAGCAACCTGCTTAGATAATGGGACTTTTTACCCATTATGGCAGGTCACTTCACTAACCAATTGATTCACTAGTTGCAGGTGGCATCACTCGCCTCGCAACTCATTAAACATTTCCAATCAGTTGGTGATGAAACCCAACCAATCCCAATCAGTACACCTGATAGTTAATTACTATCAGATGCCCTTATTTTGTCAGCCGCTCTACCTGATGAGATATTAGGTATTCATCCGGATTGATCCCCAATGGATATGGCCAGATAAATATCCTAAAATCCCCAAATGTAGTTCCTCCAAAATTTGGGTCAACCAATTTCCAATTCACTTTGCCTTAGGAAATTTACTTGGCAGCAGTTAGAGCATACTGAGAGAGAGTCAAAGCGCCAACAATGGTGACCTTAAATGCACCTTGAGCAGCTATATTTGCTGGCAGCATTGTTGCAGGAGGAGCAGGTGCAGCAGCAAAAGCATAACTGTGGGAGCGCAACAGTTTGTGTGGACCACCTTTTACAGTGGATAAGCATACACTGTTTTGCGCTAGGGAAGTCATAGCATACTCTGTGCAGGTGAGGTCTTGAAGATGCTCTGGTAATATACCCATATAATTCCCATTTGCTATAGCAAATTTGGGGGGACCTTTCTTTGATGAATATTTGAGGGATACATAACAACTTTCACATATGGAAAGTAAAGGTTGTTCAGGTTGCCCCTCTTGCAAATAGACACCACAAGGTGAAAGAAGCATCCCTGCCAGGGAAGGACAATTTGGGTATGGAGTGTATTGCTCATGAAGACAAGAAGGTAAGTCTTCAGGTCCTCACAGATAAGCTTGCATTGCAGATAAAGGAAGATCTTTAATGCTACAAATGTGCAATTCATCCTCTAAAACCAGGTTATCACAAATGCAACATACACCTTCATCCATTCCTGATGACAGACTTTTAACTGCATCATTGTAGATTAAGTGTAAAATATTTTGTAAAATAGCTCCAACAGTGTTACTGCAATCAAGTTGCTGCAAAAACTTTAAAAAGGCTTCATCAGCAGCTGCTTGATTATCAATATGACATGCAGCATGTGCAGCATTGGCAGCAAGGTGTTGCCCCCTCTGTTCTTCTGTTTCTTCAGCTCTTTATGATGCAGCATGTTCAGCATTACAGCAAGGCGTTGCTCTCTCTGTTCTTCTGTTTCTTCATCTCTTCATGATGCAGCATGTTCAGCATCAGCAGCAAGGCATTGCTCCCTCTGTTCTTCTGTTTCTTCAGCTCTTTGTGATGCAGCATGTTCAGCAATTTCAGCAAGGCAGTGCTCCCTTTGTTTGGTGTTTCTGCATCTCTTTGACATGCAGCATGCTCAGCATTCTTTTTTCTATGGCATGCAGCTATTTCATCTGATTCAAACATTCACCTCTTTTTATTGAAATATTAGAAGCTACAGTTCTTTCATGAATAGCACAGTAAATGCTGCCAAGCTTATGAGGATGTGTGCACTTTTCTCCCTTCTTTATAAGCTTAGAACTACGCTGAGCAACAAATTCACAAGTAGATGAGAATTGCTCTATGCTAGTAGAAGAAAGAAGGACTTTATAATGTGTGTATGCCCCAATGTAGGTGTAGAGTAAATTGTATGTAGGCCTACCATTAGTTTCAGAATTATGAGTGCAGACATGTAAATATCCACCACCATTAGCAGTGGTGAAAACAGAGATGTTGACATTGTATGTCAAAGCAGCAGAACTCAAGGTGAGTTCATCACCCCATTCCCCATTTCTCTCCATCCATTGTAAATAAGAGGCTCAGCTTCCTCCAAAATCTAGATGATCATCTTCATCAGGTGCAAAGAGAGGAAGAAATAGATGTAGATGGGAACACATCCTTGCAAGAACTTCCTGACATACACAAGCAAAATGTTCTTGAGACCCATAAATCATCAATGCCAAACAATGAAATTGGCAATTTCCATTGTCTACAATGGAGGCAGTTGATGTAAATATGGGGTTAAAAGTGGCCATAGCAATAAATTTTATAAATAACTTCTAAACTTATATTTTTAGTAAAATAATTTAAAGTTTTAATTTTCTAACTTTTTGTTCAAAAAGTTTAAAATTCAAAATCAAAATATATCAATTCAGAGTTAGATTTAGATTTTTTAAAAGTAAAAGTTTATCATTTCAAAAATATTAGCATATGTAGTAAGCAGTAATTTGCCTACAGCATAGATTTGATCAAGCAGGAACCTGGCTACACATTGGTTTGAAAAGCTTATTCATATATTATAGGAAGCAGTGCAAAAGGTATTGGGTTAAAAAGAACACATCAGTGACAACATCCAAACCTCACTGCATCTATTCACAAAAAGATTACAAAAAAAGGAAAAAAGAAAACCTAAATAAAAAATGTAAAAACACATTCTTTTATAAAAATCAAAGGTAAAGAAAAGAAAGTAATGCCTGGATAAAGTTGACTAACAATGTGGGAGAGTAAAATAATATTTTTAAATAGATTATAGATATAAAATGGGATTTTTCTTTCCTGTTACAATTAACTTAAAATTTAAGCTTAAAAAATTGCTCATATAAATGTAACTATTTGTACATATTTATCTAGGCATGGCAGACAAATAAAATATTCAGCTCCAACAAAATTTTATAGGTAAACATCAATAACATAACCAGCTATCAACTAATTGAAAAACCATCAAACCTGTAAAAAATTTGTCAAACAAAAAACAATTCATCAAAGCTAATGAACTATTAAGTCAAACAATCACTAATTAGCAACCGCTTATCAAAAACTATTGAAACTAACATATTGCTAAATCACACATGCAAACAGTTTTACAGACTTTAGTTTTTTACAAAGTCACTTAATACAAAATCTAGTGAACATGCACAGATTACTAAAGAAATAAAGTAAAAGCTAAAGGGAATACAATAACCCAACTTAAAAAGGCTTATATAACCATAAGGCAAAAGTATAAAGCTATTCTAAAGTATTTAGCTTTATTCTTAAACTCCAACTTTGTTAAACTTAAAATTAGATAGCTTTCACAAAATAACATTTTAAAAAGTAAAACTAAGAATACTTCTCACTTAAAGCTTAAGTTATAATGGCTTTAGTATTTTATACAAAAAGTGTTTTCCAATTGAAGCTTACATTATAACAATGTAATTACTTTATATAAAAAGATTAATTATATCTAAAAAACCACAAAGCACAAATCAGCAAAAACTAAAATAATTAACTGAAGATCTAGCATAGATTTAGCTTACAGTATAGTATAAATGAAAAAGTAAATGATAATAGTAAGCTATAAAATTTAATGCAATTAGAAATTAAGATTTCTGGACCAAACCTCCATAAAGCTATTTTTTACTAAAGAAATAAAGTAAAAGCTAAGGGGATATTACAACCAAAAAAAGGCTTATATGGCCCTAAGGCAAAAGTATAGAAATTTATCTAAAGTATATAAATTATTTCTAAACTCTAAGATATTAAACTTAAAATTAAATAGCTTTCATTAATTAAAACCTTTAATAATATGAACCCAAGAATATTTCTCACTTGAAGCTTAAGTTATAATAGCTTTGGTACTTTATACAAAAAGTATTTCCCAATTGAAGCTTATATTATAACAATTTTATTACTTTATATAAAAAGGATAATTATATCTAAAAAACTATAAAGCACAAATCAGCAAAAAACTAAAATAATTAACTGAAGATCTAGCATAGATTTAGCTTATAGTATAATGTGACCAAAAAATGATAAAGTAAACTCTAAAAGTTAAACAAACAGATCTTTAAAAATTTCTGAGCTAAACCTCCATAGAGCTACTTTTTTACAAAAAAAATAAAGAAAAAAGCTAAGGGAATAAGATAACCCACCTTTATTAAGGCTTGTATAACCTAAAGGCAAAAGTATAGAAATTTATCTAAAGTATTGAGATTTATTTCTAAACTAAGATGTTAAACTTAAACTTAAATAGCTTTCATTAATTAAACCTTTAAAAATATGAACCCAAGAATACTTCTCACTTGAAGCTTAAGTTTTTATAGCTTTGGTATTTTATACAAAATTTATTTACTAATTGAAGCTTACATTATAATAATTTTAAAGCTTTATACTAGAATGATAAAAATATCTTTAACCTTCAAAGCTATAAAGCTCAGAACAGCAAAATTTTAATACTGATTTGAAGATCTAGCATATCTTTGTCTTAAAGTATAATCTGATCAAAAAGTAAAAGATAGTAAACTCTAAAAGTAAAGCAACAATATTATTAAAATTCCTGTGCAAACCTTCATAAAGCTACTTTTTACTGAAGAAATAAAGAAAAGGCTAAGGGAATAAAATAATCAAGTTTTAGCAAAACTTAGTACCTATAGGCAAAAAGTATAAAAATTTAATATAAGCACTTAGGATTTTTTAACCCAAACTATGTTAACCTTAAAATTAGATAGCTTTCACAAAATTACCAACTTAAAAAGTAACCCAAGAAAACTTCTCACTTGAAGCTTTTATTTTTAATAGCTTTGGTAACTTATACAAAAAATATTTACCAATTGAATCTTATATTATAGTAATTTTACTGCTTTATACTAGAATGATAAAAATATCTTCAATCTTTAAGGCTATAAAGCTCAGAACAGCAAAAATTATAATATGATTTGAAGATCTAGCATAGCTTTGCCTTAAAGTATAATTTGACCAAAAAGTAAAAGATAGCAAACTTTAAAATTTACAAACAAATCTCTAAAAATTCCTGGGCCAAACATCCATAGAGCTACTTTTTTACTAAAGAAATAGTAAAAGCTAAGGGGATACTACAACCCAAACTTAAAAAAGGCTTATATGGCCCTAAGGAAAATGTATAGAAATTTGTCTAAAGTATTTAGATTTATTTCTTAACTCTAAGATGTTAAACTTAACATTAAATATCTTTTATTAAAAAAACCCTTTAAGAATATGAACCCAAGGATACTTCTCACTCAAAGCTTATGTTATAATGGCTTTGGTATTATATACAAAAAGTATTTACCAATTGAAGCTTACATTAAAACGATTTTATTATTTTATACAAAAAAGATAAAAATATCTATAAAACTATAAAGCTCAAATCAATAAGAACTAAAATAATTAATTGGAGATCTAGCATAGATTTACCTTGCAGTATAATAAGATTATAAAGTAAATATACTAGTAAACTCTAAAGTTAAAACAAACAAATTATTAAACTTCCTGGGCCAAACCTGACTAAGGCTACTTATTTTTTTTAGTACTAGACTAAGGCTACTTATTACTAAAGGAATAATGGAAAAGTTAAGGAAAAAATAACCCAACTCTGAAAAGGCTTAAAAACTCTAAGGTAAAAGTATAAAAACTTTATCAAAATAGAATATTATAGAAGAAATATATTAAAAGAAATATTGGATATAAATAAAAAATAAAGTAACTTTGATCACCAGATCGTTTAAGTGTTCAAAAATGAACTACCCTAAAAACTAAAACAAACTCATTTAAATCAAACTCTGAGTTAAATTGAATTAAAATTTTTGGTGGGTGCACAAAATACGCCCGCATTAAAACTTTCATCAATTTCAACCTTTTTAGAAGAACCATCCGCCTCCCGTCCACCAATTTTCTCGCTGGATTTCAAAAATGCTTCCGTCAATGGAAGTTCATATAACTCATCTTCTGAGTAAATTTTATCTTCCTCGACTATTTTTTCAAAAAACTGTTTCACCATAAGGGGGGTATTTTAAAAATTTTAATGCGGGCGTATTTTGACAATGCGGGCGTATTTTGTGCACCCACCAAATTTTTACCCCATTAAAAATAAGAAAGGAAAGTAAATTTTGATCACCAGATCATATGAGTGATCAAGAATAAACTTTTTCTAAAAACTAAAATATAAACTTATATAAACCTAACTTGGAGTTAGATTAATTAAAAATCAATAATATTGTAAAAGTGAAATTGAAACCAGCTTTTATCACTAGATTATCTGATGATCAAAATAAATTTTAAAATTTAAATTTATTTGAGGTACACTGACCAGGGGATGGACAGTACCAAAACTCAAAAAAAACAAAAGAACCCGAATTAAAAAGAATAAACAGAAAGACAAAATGAAAACTTTAAACCAGGCGGGGAGCAGAAACTGCTAACCAACCATGCCAAAGGGTGAGGGATGATCCAGAATAAACAAACTCTAAAAACTAAAGAAACTCAAAAAATAAAAGAACTCAATTGAAAGAATGAATGGAAAGACAAAACAAAAACTTCAAACCAGGCGGGGAGCAGAAACCGTGAACCAACCATGGCAGAGGGTGAGGGATGATGCATAATGAACAAACTTAAAAACTAAAATAGAAAGGCATTTAAATCTAACTCTGAGTTGAGTTGAATTGAGTTTATTGATATAAAAAATAAAAAATATCAAAGTATACTGATATTCAAATACCTTTGTAAGCTTTATCTGCTGTTGATAAGACAAGTTAAGTTGCTGTGTACCTTTCATTGTCTTTTATCAGCTGGCATTATTGCTTGTGCTCTGCTTGATAATACCACTCAAACTTTATTCTTGCCAGCTGATTCAAAACTTCCTTTAGCTTTTATATTAGTAGATGGCTGTTGGTAAGCTTAAAAAAGTAATTGATTGATTAAATTGCCTAAACCCACTATAAGCCTATAACTACTTGGCTAAATCCTAATTAAATATATGCTTTCAACCAATCACCAACTGCTTGGTAACTATTGAACCTATTTGATCAACTATATTGACTTGGTAAGTCCATTGAATCTATCTGATCAACTATATCAAACTAACTAAAAGCACCAACCATTCAGTCAAAAACTAATTGAACCTATTGAATCAACTAATCATCAACTGTAAACTTTATATTACTAAAATTACCTGTAACAAACATGATTAATCTGTTCATTGCATTTTGACTCAGGTTCAGTTTTTCCAAATCCCAAGTCAATTCATTTTAATAATTTTTGGTGTTTGTCAGGTTCAGGTGCTGGGTTGTGTCTCGCCTGAATTATTGATTAGGCTCACAAGAGCCTAATAAATGGTTTGGGCAAGGCTCCAGAAGGGCAACCTTTAAGATTGAGGCCACGCAATTCTGAACTTTGTTTGAAATTCTCTATCTCAATTCCCATCTTGCATAGGTTTCTCTGGTGGCCTCAGGGCCACCCTTACCTTGTCTTACCTGGTGATCCGCATCACAACAAGTTTTTGTCACATGAACAAAATCTTGGGATTTCAGGGCTTGATTTCCCCCAATTATTCTGTCTTTACTTGTTGTGCTCATCACAACTAAATTATCAGGATCCTGTTCATCCATGACTCTTTATTTAGTAATAATAAGATAAAGTTAATTTTGGGACTTGCAACCTTGCTTACCTATTTTGTCTTTGTCTTGCTTCAAATTTCCCTAATTCTGAGGTTTGGTGGGTTAGTTTTATGAGGCACTAACACCTACCGCAAGAGTCCAGCTCACGCTGAACATTTGGCATCAATTGCATCAAAACTAATGTAAGATGACAATCAGAAACTGGGACGTTTCTGACCGTTACACCACCATGTGGATGCCCCACATCATTGCTCTCTACCTTGTGCTGCCAACTTTGTCCTGATGACTCTACTGAGGAAGAGCTGCTCAATCCTCTCTCCCCTTCCACCATGGTAGTTTAGTGGTCCTCCGCTTCCTTCCTGCCTGGTTGGATTATTTTGTTTGTTTTATTTCACTCCATATTGTTTGTTTCATCCTTTGTTTCAGTTACAGTCAGTTCAAAATTTTCTTTTTTGCTCTTTAACCTTCAGTAATGTCCATAAAATGAGCAGTTTTCCTTGAATAAACAGATTGGTTTTAATTAATTTAATAAGTTGATTTGGTAGGTAATTTAATACTAAACTTTCTGATCACCATATAGTTGTTTTATTTGATTAGTTCAAGGACCTTGCTTATGAGTTTGGTGTTTATTTTATTTATCTGATGTAAGTCAACTAGAGGTTGGACTAAAAAGGTGCAAAGAGCACAAAATAAAATGAAGAAATTTTTATTTATTTGAGGTAAGCCAACCAGGGGATGGACAATAACAAAAGGTTTAGAGAGCAAAAAATAAATTTAAAATAAAATATCTAACTGATGCAATTGATACAAAAAACAACTGAAACAAAATGAAACAAACCCAAAAGAAATTTACACCAACTAGGCAGGGAGTGTAGAACCACTTATCCCATTATGGTGGAGGGGAAGGGGGTTGAAAGGCACAACAGCTTCCTCAGTGTTATTGCCCAAGATGTGGCACAAAGAAAAAAGTAAGGGTGTGGGAGCACCTAAAGATAGATTTATGGGGGTAGGAAACAAAATGTGGGAGTCTAGGCCAATAAGACTGCCTCATAGTACTTGTCAATATTGTTTTAAGCTTGGAGGTGAGTAATGGGATATAAGGAAAAGACAGCAATATTACTTTTAGAAAGTTTTTGTAGACACCAAGTTAGATGCTGAGTTTGATAGTACTTTTAACAGTTTGTGGAGGCTGAGTTTAGCAGATGCATCAAAGTTTAGAACAGCCTCATTAGCTTCTGATTCAAGGAGCTGATCTCTTTTTTTGCTGGCAGTAGTAAGCCAGAAGGGAACTGAGGGGAGCCTACTGCAAGCATAATGACAGACTTTATGACAGCTTTTTGTAGGGGGTAAAATTCAGGAGAGGTGACAATATCCTTGGCAAGTTGGTGGTCACTGCAGAATGGTTCCACATTTATTTTTGGCACATATTTGTGGGAGGGAAAAAGGGCATCAAATTTAGCATTGTATTAAATAAAGTAAAGTTAATGAGAAGGAAAAAGGGAATCAAATTTAGCATTGTAATAAATAAAGTAAAGTAAAATGTCAGTGATTAAATTATAAGTAACCAGCTTTTTACCCGTGCATTGCTACAGTGTCTATAGAATTTTAGGTGATTCAAATTGATTAGTTTAGATTTTATATATAGTTAAGCAATAACTACTTGACCAAATCTAATTGCTCAATCAAAGCAACCAAAACCACCAACCACTCAGCTAAAACTAAATGAACTTATCAAATTAACCAAAAACTAATTACCCCCAAAGCTAAACTGTATCCTATCAATTCAACCAAAAACCATCAACCCACTTGCCCAAATAAAATAAACCTATCAAATCAATCAGATTCTATATCTAAGTTTTTATATTGGTAGATAGCTATCAATAAGTTCAGAAACCATTTAGCCTATTAAAAATTCCAACCTCCAACCACGTGTAAAATCAAACTAAGCCTGCCAAATCAACTAAACCATCATTCACTTACCTAAAACTATTGAGCCTATCAAATCAACCAAAAAATAAACCACTAATTAGCAAAAACTAATTATGGAACTTACAACATCCAAAAACTAATAACCCCTTATCAAACCTATGAAAATTGAATTAAATGAATATGAAAATACCCAGTCAAATTACTATATAAATATATTAGAAATATATGAACTAGATCTTAAATAGAATTGATATTTAAATATATATGATTATTTTAGATAATTACATACTAGCATTCCATCCTCAAACTTTATAGAATATAAGTGTCTGAAATAGAGCTTGTAAGATTTAATTACAGACAGACAGAATTGACGGTGAGTTTAAGAAAAGTATATAAAAATTGATTATGCCATGATTCAAACAACTGACCTTTTATAGAATTGAAGTTTAGAGCCAAAAGCTGAACTGACTATGCTAGATTTTTTTAAAAACTCCATACTTTATTTAAGATAAAAATTTAAGGGAAAGTAAGAGGGGAGGGCAGAATACAAGAAATTTGGCCAAGGGTAAAAAGGACTGGGGGTTCAGGCTGCTAGAGTTCTAGCACCTCCAACAGTTGCTGATTGGTGATTGCCATTGCTAGCCACAGTTCTAGCATCGGCGGGCTTACAGGCCATTCAATTCTCAGTCAATTAGTTGCCTCATCACATACAATGAGCAATCCATCAGGGAAAGCCAAATGTGTGGCTTTATAACACCCGGGGATTATGCACAAAAATTTTGAGATCTGATGGAGCTGATCAGAAATAATCCAAATGGTCTTCAATAACAAACCTTTGTGGTGGGGCACTAATTGCTCAAAACCTTGGCAACAAGTGCACAGTAAATTACCCATACACAATAATGGTAAATGAATGCTTATAGTTGGATTGGAGCCATTATCAGAGTTTTTGTAAAGAAAAGGTCCTGTGATTGATGTATTCCCAGTGGTGATTGTTCAATTGATAGGATGTAGCACATCGTGGATCAATATTTTTTGAACATGGTGCATTAATAGTAATGGTATGCTATTTCTGCTTCCAAATCAGCGCATATGGGGCATTCTTTGTGCTGGTAGTCCAGTCTGCTGTGCTTGCCTAGTTTGAATGCCCAAGTTTAGGATCTGCCAGGTTACTGAACGCTGTCTGGCCATTACCAAGTGGGAGTTCA
This sequence comes from Massospora cicadina, assembly GCA_022478985.1. Classification (NCBI taxonomy): domain Eukaryota; kingdom Fungi; phylum Entomophthoromycota; class Entomophthoromycetes; order Entomophthorales; family Entomophthoraceae; genus Massospora; species Massospora cicadina. Next base: position 128,637 of record JAKSZP010014660.1, on the reverse strand, counting down.
GGCCAAAATCAACTCCTTAGTTGGGTAGTTGGTGTCGTGGCCTTTGGTAGTCCAGTCATTTAGGATTTGTGGACAGGTGGGCGAATTACACCCCAGTTTTGGGAGCGGATCCCCATACTCTATCAGAGTCAATTTGTACCTTATTCTGATCAACTTAGTTGCATATTTGTTGGCAATTTGGTTATGCTCCTCCCAGCTTGTTGTGGAAATTATTGCAGAATTACATGCTTTGACGTCCCTTTGAATTTGGTCAGCCTTTCAGTCCAATCGCTCAAATGAGCATCTTCCCTGGCACATGGCCCAATTGCATAGTTGCCAGTAGTGTGGGGCACCTTTTTGGGAGGTTATATGTGGGTGGTTTGCCATCCATTCATGTATCAATTGGGGGAGACCAGCTCTTGGAGGCCTTGGGCTCTTGCCCAGTTCACGCCCCATGCTAGGGTCAGGCAGCGCATGTGCATTTGTGTTAGCTTCAGGAACAACTTCCCCCAAATACGCTGGGTGTGAGATTTGAAGTCCAGGAGGCCCATGCCTCCTTTGTTCTTTGGTTTTGACAGGGCTTTCAGTGGTATTGGTGCCACCTTTGACTTGAACCACAGGAAAGTTGGAGCATTCACCTGATTTTCTTCTCTAAGTTCAGACTCATTGGCAGCACATGAGCAACATACTACAACTTCAAGAAGATAAAGATGTTTATCACCTGCACTTTCTCCTCAAGGCATAGTCTGGCACTTTTTCAGCATGCCATTTGGATTGATAAGCTTGACAATATTTCTTGTTTGGTCTCCAGTACCACTGGTCCCTTGTCATTAAAGAGTATCCCAAGGTATCAGACTGTCTGAAAGCTCATAATCGGCGTTGTGTCAGTTGGTGGGCTGAAGCTCAGGTTGCGAACCCTCATCACTGAAGTTTTTTCCAAATTGATTTTTGCATTTGATGCAAGCTGATAGAGGTTTAATAGTTCCTCAGCGCCCTGGAGGTCAGTCAAGGAGCTTATTCCTACTACTGAATCATCAGCAAATGCTAGCATCTTCAGTGGAATTTGGTTAGGGTGGATTAAACCCCAGAGCTTCGTGTCCGCTGCTGCCAGTAGAATGTTGGATGCAAAGTTGAAGAGTATTGGTAACATAGGGTCACCTTGGGTGGAGACCTTGCCCAACAGGGATTTCGTTGGTTGCGCCATCTGCGACCATAACCTTCATTACCAGGCCTGAGTACAGCGTCGTTATTCATGCTCAAAACATGTTGGGGATACTGACCGCCTTTAGTGCTTCATGTAGGAATGACCACACTACTTGGTCATACGCCTTTTCCATGTCAAGGAACATAAGGTATCCTTGTTTGATGCCCCTTGTATCCTGTAGTATGCTCTGGACTGACCCAATGCTGTCCCATATACTATGGCATTTTATGAAGCTGTTCTGAGCACTATGGAGCATGCGTGGTGCTGTTACCATCAGATGATTAGATAGTATGCGTGTGAGCAGTTTATAATTGGCGTTCAATAGTGCAATCATGTGCCAGTTCTGAAGTTGGCATCTGAGGCCTTTTTTGTACAGAAGTGTAATTCAGGTCTCATGGCCTCCTGGAATTTTTTTGCCATTGCGCAAACAGTGGTTAAAGAGGGCTTTGAGCTCCAGTGCAATGTGGTCTTGGAATATGCTGTATATTTCTGTACACATATTGTCAGAGCCTGGTGCTTTCATTCTTGGTGACTCTTTTAGTGCCCTCTTAACTTCATCAATAAAGATTTTGGCAGATAGCTTGGCAAAGTCTTCTGGCGGTCAGCCACCCAGTGCCAGCTTGGCCAGGTCAATAAGGGTTTTTGTTACCAATTTGCTCATTTCTCTTTGTTGGAAGAGATTGCTGTAAAAAAGCTCAACCTCACACTTGATCATTTTGGGGTCTGTTGATACTTCCCCATCCGCTGTCTCCACTTCCCATACCCTAGCCTTAGTTTGTATTTCATTGAGGTGTTTCAGGCCCTCTTTGGTCATCATCCTCACTAGGCTCTGATATAGGTACATTGCATTGGTCCATCTCTCTGAGTCTTGCTTCATCATTATGGCCTGATACTTTTTGTGTGTTGTTCAGTACTCACTCCACCAGTCTTTGCTGTCCTGGTGGGTGAGCCTCAGCCTTTCTAATTTAGACTTCAGTTGCTTCACGGTGGCTGTTCGCTTGTAGGAGGTCGCTTTTTTGAACTTCATACTATCATGTTTCATTTTTGCTTTGATCTGGGTCCATCATTCTAGCAGGTCCAACTCCATGTGGTTGTCCAGATATGCTACCAGTCAATCCAGTCCCACATCAACCATTGAGCCAATCCCCGTTCCTCAGCGTGGCTGGTGCCAGTTGCCACTTGCAGTTCCTTGGAGGTTCATTAAGGTCAATATCCATGCGGATGACTATGTGGTCACTTTTGGCATATATGCTAATCTCGCTGTTGGACGTCATCAGCCTGAGGTCTGATGATACAAGATGTAGTCTAAATGTGATCCTGACAGTGGGGTTCCTGCGGCGTCATATGACCACCGCATTAGATTGGCTGGGTCATCATCCTCTTCATCAATTGTTAGGCACATCCTCAATTTGACTAGGTAATCAAGCATCTCATCAGCTTTACTGTTGTGACGTTCTCTCATTGGGTATGTATCCCAGCTCACATTTGTTCAACAGTTCAGGTCACCTGCTATTATGGTTGTCACTTCGGATGGCATTTCTGCTAAGAATTCTAAAAAAATATGGTTTTTGTGGAGCTTCAGTGGGGCGTAGACTGCTACTGTTTGTATGCTCCTGCCAGTGTCTTTGTTTGTAGCCGTTGCTATCAAGATACTACCAGCGTGAGTTTCTTCCACGAATTTCAGGTCTATTTTCTTGCCCATTGCAACTATTGCCACGTGTTCCATCCATAGGGCTTGGTAGCCTATCTGGCAGGACCATGAGTGGTTTTTTGCGTCACAGTTTAAGCTCAGCATCATTTCCTTTTGGTTACCAGCTTATGTTTCTGGAATAAAAATTAAGTCAATATTATTATTAGTTTTTAAATGGCGCATTTTCCTCCTCCTCATTTGTATGCTCGCCATCCCCTGAGCATTTGTAGTTGCAATCCTCATTTCCAAGTGCCTGACCCACAGGTATGAGGTTTAGCGTTGTCTAGGTTGTGAATTGAGTCCCATACTGAGGTCTAGTTGGTTAATGGTGGTGGTGTCATTGGTTGGCGGGGTGCAATATTTGGTTTTTGGGGTCAGTTGGTTGGGACTGGGTTTATATTCCTGGGCATCCTGTGCACTGGGAATTCAGTCACCATCCCCATCTCCCTGTTTGATGGTTAATGGGAATGGTTTTATGATTGGGTCCAGGTGCCCCTTGTTCCCTGCTGGTGGACTGGCAGATTCTCCCTCATTCATTGGCTATATTCACCCCCCTTTGGTCAATTTATTGGCAGAACTCAATTTTTTATTTGGTGATTGCCTGGCCAATTTTGTCAATTTCATCGCTCCTGCTAATTTTTCACTGGTCACATCAGGTTTATTTTCCAATGACTTCCGATTTGATTTTGAATTCCCTTTCATTTTGTTGGGCTTCAGTTTTGACTTGCTGATATCCTGCATCCGCCCTTGCTTGGGAGACTTCTTTGGGTTCACCTTCTTCCATCTTTCCTCCTCCTGGACCATCCATTCCACTTGGGTTGGACGTTTCTCTGTTGGTCTGAAATGGTTACCTCATCCATTGCATAAGATTTGGGGTTTATTTTTATAAACAGTTTGTTGTCTGCTTTGGGTTGCTTTGCCATTTCCCGTTCCCACACAACTTTATGTGCCAGGTCCAATTCTTGTCAATGGCGTTTCATATCCGCTACCTCTATTAAGTTGAATGGGATCCATTCTATTGCTTTTGGGTAGAGGAAAGTCTTGGTACCCACCTTGGTGATTCCCCCAACAGGGTCATATTTGTATTCCCATGTAGTTTTACCTTTACAATGGTGGCATTGAACCATTGTGTGGCTGGTCTGGTAGCAGAACCAGCACACTTGTTTGGCATCCTCCTGTTTGACATATACTACCCTATCAAGGCCAGGCAGGTGGATGAATCTGGGTAGAGCAATTTTTTTCAGTTTCATATAGGGTGCCAGTTCATACAGCGCTTCCACTATCCAAGAGTGGAGGCACTTTGCGATGTAATCGCCACTGGCTTGCCAAAATTCTCATACTTTTTCATAGTATGACAATCTGGTCTGGATCACTTCATGCACCCATTCCTGTTCATGATCGGTGGGGGAATTCTGGAAGGTTACCCACCTTGCAGTTTGGTTGGCGTATCTGGTCAGCTCCATTTGCAGATAAATCCCCTGTATTTGATGCCAGTTTTGAGGAGTTTCTTGCAGTCCAACTCACCTGGGATTGCTATATCTATATAGCCCCGTTTGGGTACCCAGTGATGATCAAAGTCTCCTCCAGCTAGGACTTCATCAAGTTCCTGATAAATTGACAATATCAGGTTGGACCATTCTTCCTCCTCCACTAGTTGCAGGTGGATTTGGATAGCGACTTTTAGGTATGATTTCAGTGCTTGGCGATCTGTAAAGCCCCCGCTGATCAACTGATGGATGTATTCAATGTGGCTCCCTACTCTGTTCCAGGTTTTGTCTTCGGTATGTGCTCTCATGGCACTGTAAGATTTGGTTTTTGCACTTGGTTTGGGTACTATGGCGGGGGTATTTCCCTTCAAAATCCAAATTACTGATTTGTCAAGGCTGAATCCCCAGCTGAGGAATGCTTTGATCTGGAAAATGTTGATACCATGGCAGTTGATACTTCTAGCCATTTGCGCTCTGATCTCTAGGCTATGCCATTCTAGGGCATCCAAAGGCGAGAACCCCAGTTAGTACCACTTGAGAGCAGATTCTGGGCCGCACATTGGGTGGAGGTATTGTTGAAGGACCTTCAGCATAATCAAGCTACGCTGGCACCAGTCCCTTACTGTAACACTATTCCAGCCTCCATCTGTAAATATTTGTGCCATGTCTGCTGGAACACCCTCTTCACTCCATTGGAACTCTTCTGAGGGGGTGAAGCCTTTGGTGGCGTATGGGGCAGCTAGCGTCAGTTCTAGGAAGGATTTCTTCCAATCCCAGATAGTTTTAATGTGGATCCCCGCTTTGAGCCATTTTCAGCCCAAGTCTGGGGTTGTGACCCCTTTCATTGCTGTTGCCACCTGTGGCGGGATATCGTGTTCCATCCACAGTTGGGCTGATTGGGGGGTGAACCCCGCTGCATCCCAGTCTGCAGCTTTGGTGATTGTTGTGGCATCGCACCAGATTTTCCACTTTTCAATCAGAAATGGTCATCCTCTAAGAGTTTCGTGAATCAGTTTAGTCACCCCCAGCTCTGCCCATTCGCGCACTAGGTCCATACTGGCCCCCGCTCAGAACCAGTATTTCATCTCCATTGGTGTGAATCCATTAGTGGACCAGTTGATGGCCTCTTCCAGTGACCAATCCTTAAAGGGTCCCCATCTTATCGCCTTTTCCTTTGTCCAGCCCGCTTTCATCAGGTCTGATGCGATGGCTGGTGGAATTTGGGTGTATGACCAGTGTAAGGCCTTGGTTTCCTTGAACCTGGCCGTGATTCATGGTAGTGCCTCCTCTGGGGAGAAAGTAATGTTATACCATTCTAGTGCTGTGTCCACTGGAATGGAGTGTTGGGCCCATTTGAGGGCTGTAGATGCGTTCAGGAATTGTTTAGCATACTCAGCTAAATTTGTTGGGTTGAGGCCTGAGCTCCCTATGGCTTGGGTGTATTGTGCTGTAATGCCCACTTTATTGTACTCTATCACATTTAATAGGTTGATGCCAGCCTCCATCCAGGCTTTTGCGTCCACTAGTTTTAAATCTTCACAGATTGCAGCCTCAATCACCTTGTAGTCCACGGGGATTTTCATCCATTCCAGGGTGTCTTTGGTTTGAACTTGGGACGCCTTGAATTGTACCGCCATGTTGATCAAGATTTGGGTGTTGAGCCAGCATTTGGCCACTCCAGCAGAAAATTTATGGTCGCGCCATATAGCCATGATGGCTGGCTTGATACCTTTAGAGACCCACTGAGTTGCCATAGAGTACGGAAACTGGAGGACCTCCCATTGTTTGACCTCACAGGCAGACACGCCTTGGCGCGCTAACATATCTTACTGGATTGGTGTAAATTTTACTGGGGCCCTGGCCACTGACTTGACCACTGTCAGGGTTTCTTCCCCTTCTGGTAATACTTTTAGTTTTTTAGCTGAACTCTCTTGGGTGTCTGATACCTAAGATTTGGTCCCCAATATAGTTTCACCCCCACCTTGGTTAGTTCCCAATGGATCATATTGGGTCGGCAATTGGCTATTTGGTATCAGCTGTCAATGCATTGTTGAGCCAGAGCCCCCTGTCAGCATGACTTCATTGGGGATTGCACCTGATAGCATATTGGGGATCACGCCCAATGAATTTCTCATGTTTCTGAATCAATTTTGGTCAAAGACTATTCACCCCCCAACTGGGCCTTTTTGCAATTGGAGCCTGAATTGTTCTTCACTCGAATACCCCAAGCAGAATTTGTAAGTTTCTCCATGTTGGTAGAAAACTTTTTATAGCTGGCTCTGTTGGTTTGAGCTGCCAATTTTTGTCACTTGAATCCGAGTCAGTTTTGGATTCTACCAATACTTTGTCCAGGTTTTTTGTTTTATCAGCAATAATTTTCTCACCTGTGAGGCCCCAATCCCCCTGCTGATTGAGGTTCACTAGGGAATATTCTTGCCTCCACTGTTCTCAGCATCAGGCCTTGCTCCTGGAAGGTTGCTCTTGTCATCTGGGTGTCAGCGGTCATTGATCCTAGGTAGTTGACCCTGTCATCCATGCTAGTAGTTAGGGCCCCATGACCTATTGATGCATTTGCGCGTTTCATCATCGTTTGTGTCACCAGATTGTTACTTGATGTACAAATGTTAAATTGCCCTTCCCCATTTCTAGTCATGTCAGGGCTTGGGCCAGCGGGAAGGTCATCAGATGGTATGGCCATCATAACGTCCTTTGTATCATTGTTAAAAATTAATATTGGTGAAGGCAAGTCATCTGTTTCTATGTGCTGCACACAGATTGGCGGATTAACTTCCCTACGCTTGGGTGGTTGACCTTTTTTCACTGCTCTATATAATTGCAGTGCGCTCTGGAAGTTGGTTGCTCTCTCAATTCTTGTTCAGTTCACTTTTTGCTTTAAAAAGTAATATTTGTGAGAAAGAGCTTAGACAATTATGCTAGAGGAGGTATTTTTAAAATCAATTGGACTTTAGATTCAAAGTCTTGATTTAAATAAAGTTACTAATTAGCCAAATGACCACTAACTACTTAACAAAACCATATAAAATATCAAACCAAACAAATTTAAACTGCTCAGCTGTAACAATATAGCAAATACCATTGAAGTATATAGGGTTTTTCACTTGTTACATATAAAACTTTTTATTTTACTATTAAAATAATATTTTTTAAAATTTATAAACCTTCTCAGGCATGCACAAAAACAGCTCATCAAAGTTTCATCACAATTGGATGAATGGTATAGGAATGCATTTGGGACATACATACATACATACATACATACATACATACATACATACATACATACATACATACATACATACATACATACATACATACATACATACATACATACATACATACATACATACATACATACATACATACATACATACATACATACATACATACATACATACATACATACATACATACATACACATACATACATACATACATACATACATACATACATACATACATACATACATACATACATACATACATACATACATACATACATACATACATACATACATACATACATACATACATACATACATACATACATACATACATACATACATACATACATACATACATACATACATACATACATACATACATACATACATACATACATACATACATACATACATACATACATACATACATACATACATACATACATACATACATACATACATACATACATACATACATACATACATACATACATACATACATACATACATACATACATACATACATACATACATACATACATACATACATACATACATACATACATACATACATACATACATACATACATACATACATACATACATACATACATACATACATACATACATACATACATACATACATACATACATACATACATACATACATACATACATACATACATACATACATTCATTTTTATATATATAGACTACCCGTTTACCCATGCTTCACTAAGGTGTGTATAAAATTAAAGATTTTCAATCTATTAATTTAGATTTTATATTAATGACAAACAAAACCACTCAGCCAAATCCAATTGCTCAATTGAATCAACCAAAAACCACCAACCACTCAGCTAAACTTAACTGAACTTATCAAATTAACCAATAATCAATCACCCTTAAAAGCTAAACTGTGTCCTATCAATTCAAACAAAAAGCCATCAACCACTTGGTCAAACAAAAAAACCTATCAAATTAATCAAATAACACCAACCTGCTACCTGAAACATCTTTTTATACTTAAAATCATTGAGCAAGTGACATATCTTCCAAACTACCAAGTCAACTTCTAATTAACTTGCCAAAAGTATTTTATTAATTAAGTGAACCAAATTAGGCAGGTTTTTAAAATTTATAAACCTAACATACAGATACCCATGCTAGGGGAGGATACCCCAGTGGTAGAATAGGGTCCTCTACCGCTTCCTCCCTGAGTTCAATCTCAGTAGTGAACTTTGGGTAGGGGAAAATTTTGACTGTGTTGGTTTTGTGCACCAATGCCCCAAACTGAGATAGCAAATAGCAAAGGCGGTCCATGGAGTTCCTGGCCTATCATATACCGTGCATGAAGGTTTTCCAGGTTTTATCCTCCTTTCCCATTTTCTTCACTTCCCCTCATCAGTTCAGTGTCATCCTCATGTTGGCCCACCTCAAATAAAAATCCAAATAACCATGCTTTGCTACTTATTTAAAGTTTATCAGATGATAAGCTCACATTGTAGCCTATAAGCTGTGCCAGCACTACTCTTGAGCCACTCAGACTAACAGCTCCAATGTTGCTCTCATGGCTGGTGAGTTGATTATTTTAACTACTTAATCTACTTAAACTCTAATACTGATTTTTGTTGAGTTTCAGGTGAGAAATTTGGTGAATCATTCAATGATATATGTCAATCTTCACCCACTCACCCAAGTATTGAACCCATCAGGCTCAAAGATTCAGATTTGATAAGATTCGTCAATTCTCACCCACTCACCCAAATAGATCGACCCTATCAGACTCAAAGGTTTCAGATGTTATCTAGTCAGTCAGTGAATGAAAATTTTTCAACAAGTAGATACACTTGCTACTTTTAAAAACTATAATTAATAATAACATATAGATAAAACTTTATTATCTTTGTCCTTAGGCAACACAGCTATAATATTTTAGAATAACTTTTTTTGTAAATTTACTATTAGCAAACCTAAATCTAATAAGAGATATTTGTATTCTTTAAAAATATTCTTAAAATAGTAAAATTTATATTTAATTTTTTAGAAATTCTCTAAAGTGAAATTACATAGTATAAAATAAGGTAACTATAACCTTTATAGCCTTTTTCAAACAAAATTGGTATTAGCTTTTGCTTACTTCTTTTGTATTTTTTTAATATGACTAGAATCCAGATACTCATGCTTTGCTACAGTGTTTATATTTTATCTGATAATTTATATTGATAAAACACCAACTCACTTAGCAAAACCATTGAGTATACTAAATCAACCAATCACCAACTACTTTGTAAAACTAAACTTATCAAAATTAAAACAACTAAAACCACCAACCACTTACTAAATACTAAAACTATTGAATATATTAAATCAACCAATCACCAACTGCTTTATAAAGAAGACCTAAACTCATCAAAAATTAATGAAACAACTTAAACACCACCCACTTACTAAAAGAATTAACTTATCAAATTAACCAATCACTAACTGCTTACTAAAACCATCAAGCTTACTAATTAACCCAAAACCACCAACTGATTGGCAAAACCATTTAAACTATTAAATCACCAAATATCAACTGCTCAGACTTAACAATATATCAAGTTCTTTTATCAACATATAAAGTTTACTTATTACATATAGAACTTTTATCTAATTATATTAGTTAAAAACTCTGGATTCAAGTTGCACATGGACCTTCTCTCATCCACCAATAGCCAATTTTAAAACTTCTACATGATGTAGTTTTGGATGAACATCATGCACACACACTTGCTTTTATCTATAATGACCACTAACCACTTAACAAAACCACTAGAAATATCAAATCAACTAAATATCTAACTGCACAGCTGTAACATTATACTTTTTACCATCAAAAACTTATTTGATTTTAACTTGTTGCATATTAAGCTTTTTATTTCACTAGGAAATTAAAAAAATTCTTAGTGGATACCTACATCACCTAAGGAACCTAAATGCAAAACTTGAAGTTTATAGCTGATACATATATATATATTGTGATGAGTCAACCAGTCAGTCATTCAAATAAGCAGTGTTATTTCTCTTATATATATATATGTAGAAGCCACATTATCTCATGACCAATTGTCTAAAAATTAGCAAACTTAGCACAAATTCTCTATAAATTGTGAAAATGGTAATAGAATATATTGCAAAAATTTATGATAAATTTAATATAAGTTATGTATAAGACCTAAAAAATATAAGAATTTAATAATTATACATCATTTTGACTGAGTAGTTTAGGTATTAATACATATAGTTTGATTAGAACAGGTTCTAATAAATAATTGGTGGTTTTTAGTTGTGTTATAAGTATAATATTTAGCTTTGATTCTAGTTGAGTGGTTGATAGTTTTTAGTAGATTAAATGGGAGATTTTTCGGCTAAATATTGACTGTTTAGTTAATTTAATAGTCCAATTAGTTTTGGCTAAAGTTGATTTAGTTAATTTGATAGGTTTATATTGAATTTAGCCAAATAATTAGATAATTTGATAGGTTTGTATTGAATTTAGCCAAATAATTAGATAATTTGATAGGTTTGTATTGAATTTAGCCAGATAATTAGATAATTTGATAGGTTTTTGGTTCCTGAACTTGTTAATATTTATTACTACCGATAAAAAACTAAAACAATCTATCAAAATCATCTGGTAAATTGTAAACCTAGGAAAAGCTGATAAAATAGGCTGGTTATACTTAAAATTAATTTAAAAAAAAGTTATAAAATACTTTAATGGATCTTTTGTCAATATACTAGAATAATTATTTATGTATATTTTATTATATCATGCTTTCAAGAAAAGATGTCATTAATGTAGTCAAAGATAAAAGTTAATATGTTCTTTATGGCTAGTGAAGCTTTAATTGTTAGGATGGCAACATGCCAAGAGAAGACTGGCCTTTTAGTTCTGCTGCTTTAGCAGCCATAACAGTAAGTACAGACTACTCAGCTGCATACCATTAGAACCAGGTGAGGGAGATTAAAGAAGGGTTCTTGTCATTATGATGTGTTAGCTTCCAACACCTAGGTTTGTACTAGCACTTGAGGGTTCCACTATCAATGAGGCCATTGGGTGTAATCCTTGGGTGTTGTCCATTTTGGAAACTGTCATGGATAAATGACATAAAGTGGGGACCAACCCCAAGGATAAGGCTGGGCAACAGGAGGCCCAGAAGGTGAAGCTTCAGGTCCTCCCTGACCTCAGGCACACAGTAGACCAGCGCTGGGTACAAGCCAAATATGTCCAGGTTGGTACTAATGAGGTGCCTAATGCCTAGGCCCCTTGCGTTGGCCCAGGCATTAAAACGGACAGCTTACTTAATTGACACAGACAGTTTGATTCAGTTAGTAGAGGAACGGGGTTTTGAAACTCATTCCATTTATGAAATTTCACAATCAGGTTGTATACAACTTCAGTCAATTACTTGAGTGAAGTCAGTTTTGGTCTATTCTACTAATTTGGATGGTAGTGTTTGCTTATTGGTGAATTGGTGCTTGGGACTATTTCAGCATACCCTGAATTACCCTGACGTTGTTTAAATTTGTGTTTCATGACCAACATTCCTTGTTGGTCAATTTATCCCAATAAATTTTCCCCATTTTACCATTTTTATTGAACAATATTTCAAACAATCCTGTGTGCAGACCCCTTTAAGGAGGTCTTGCGCTACATTAACCATTCCATTTTAACTATGATGAGCTTATCCTCTAGTGCACCGTTAGTTTGCCTAGGTACCCTCCAACCTGGGATGTTAACCCCTTCTCTCCTTGTGCACTGCATCTTTTTTGGTTTATTATTATTGCATTTCTTTGCTTTAGTTATTTCTCCAGAACACTCTGCTGGGCTTTAGTAGCTTTGGTAATAAAGCTAGTTTCCTTGCGTTGGCACTGTGCACTGTGCACCACCACGCTGGAAACAGGAGAGTTATAGATACTATCCTTACATTAGTCAACCAACCACTTAAATCTATTGCACAAACTTTTTTCGTATGGGTCTTTTCCAAAGTGTAAATGGTGGGCACCAGCTGTGGGCCTCAGCTGTAGTCAGCTGCACCAATGTTTCCTCTTTTTCCCAAAGGTTGGATCAACTTGGCGTTATTATGGTTGCCTCCTACTGGTTAGTACCCACCCTTTGTACTTGTACCTAGTGGATATGGACGCTTTGAGATCTGAAAGTCATGATACCCTGAGTTCCCCCTAAAAATTGCCAAATTCAATTTAAATAAACAAGTTTTACTTTGACAGGGCATTCAACATGCTGGTGAAATTGGCGCAGATGGGCCTGGGGGTGTTGGCCTTGGATATCATCAGGAATTCCGTTGCAGCTAAAGGAATAGGGTCATTTTCATCTAAAAATGCGGTTTATGACGAAAATCTTATCCAAACCTCTGAGCCATTTATTAGATTTTATGGCCTCTATGAGAACCCTACTCCAGTATTCAAATAACCCCTGAGAACCCTTTTTTGATCCCTGCCATGATCCTTGGCACTTAGGAAGTGGAGAAAGAACTTCATTTTAAATATGATAAAGTATATGCACCTGCAGAAGGCATGGTGGGGTATGTGGCCTCAGTAGTAAGAGTGGCCAACTATCTCTCCCCCTTCTATGATTTTAAAACATACCCTGATGGTGTGTTAGAGCCAGAGGAAAAATTTTCTGATGAAGTGTTGGCGTTTTCTGCATTAAATAAAGACCATTAAGGGTATTTCTACTGACTGCTATCCAGTCCTCCCCTTTAGGGAAATTCAGAACCACTATTCTGGTGGATACTGGTGCCACTGAAAACTTTATGGACCAGAGCCCATCTGACTACCTCGAGCTGAGTTACTTGCCAGATGGTATGGTTAGGGGAGGGGCGTCCCAAGGTATTCCCACTCTGAAGGTCGTTGGGACAGTGGACTATCAGGTTGGCAAATACCACTTGTCTGATCTCTTACAAGCTATCAAAAACCTTTTGTACCCTATCATTTTGGGTGTGGAATGGTGGCGGAAGTATGACGTTAGAACCAACTTGAAAGAAAATACCCTCTCCCTAATATTAAAGAATGGTCGCACACTAGTTGTTCCTTTGTCTGAGGCTGAAGCTCAGGATGACTTGCCCCACTGTCCCCACCTTCACACCCTTAGCCTTGTTTCTATGCTGAAGCCCACTGTGGTGGTTCCCCTACCTTTTTGTTTGGAGGGTTTGGAATTGTCCTTTGATGCAGATTCAGCTGATGCACTACCTGATCATTTCAAGTACATCTGTGACTTCAAACTCACTGTGGATCTGGTGCATATTTCTTCTCCCATTTACCCCTTGATCATCCAGGAGGAAGAGGCTTTAGATATTTGGGTGAAGGAGCAGTTAGCCTAAGACGCAATTTTTCAGTGTACCTCCCCTGTTTGCTCCCCACTTCTCTTTGTTGAGAAGGCTGATTGTACTCTATGCCCCTGCATAGACTATGGGAACCTCAATAACTTTACTGTACCAGACCTATATCCTATCTCTTTGGATTAACAGATTGAACTCTATGTGGAGAAGGCGAAGGTCTTCTCCAAGCTATATTGCCTCAATGCGTTCAATCAGACTTGGATTAAAAAGGGACAAGAGTGGTTAACCACATTCTGTACCAGAAAAGAGATATTCCAGATTTGGGTCATGCCCTTTGGGCTTAAGAATGTCCCTGTTATCTTTCAACGCCGCATTGATGCAGCGTTAGGGGACCTGTTAGGGGTATGCGCAGTTGCCTACATGGATGACATTTTGGTGTTTCCCCTAACTATGAGTCCCATGAAGTACATCTTTGGCAAGTGGTGGAGAGGTTAAGAGCAGCCCGCCTCACACTAAAGATCAGCAAGTGTTAATTCTTCAAGTCCCAGGTCACTTTTCTGGGCAACGTCATGTTTGATCAAGGACACATGATAACTTCAGACAAGGAGAAGGCAATTCATGAGTGGCCTACCACCACTTCAGTAAAAGAATTGAGAAGTTTTTTGGGGACGTGCACATTCCTCAAAAAGTTCACGCCAATTCTTTCTGAGGTGGCAGCGCCCTTGTATAGGGCTAGTGGTGCAAAAGTGCTTCAGTGGTCCCCCGTTTTGGAGGATGCTTTCCAAGCTGTGAAGTGCACCCTGTTGTCCACGTCCATCCTTTGCCATGTCAACTCTTACAAAGAGTTCATTGTGTCTACAGATGTCTCCAACTTTGCCATAACGGCTGCCTTATTACAAGTAGGTGAAGATGGTTAAGAGCATCCGGTGGGATATTTTCTAGGAAAATGTCTCTGCCTGAGTTAAATTATGCCATATACTACAAGGAGTTACTAGCAGTGGTGGAGGCGCTGACTTAATGGCGTCACCACTTGCATGGCTCTACCTGACCATTACGTGTATGTACAGATCACTGTGCCTTACTTTACTACTGCACCTCTCATGTTCTAACCCCAGATCAGACCCATTGGCATGAGACCCTTGCCCAATTTGCCTTTTCTTACGAATTAACCAAAGGCAAGGATAATGATTTGGCGGATGCTTTAATATGCAACCCTGCTTTAGCACCTGATCCAAAGGAAGTAGAGGTCCACAACACACAGGAGATATTTTCTTCAAATAAAATTGTGTCACAACTTCCCTCTCCCCCAGACAACGGGCCAGCGCTTGCACCTCTGGAAAATGTGGAGGAATATGGTATGTTCAGAAAGGTTGTCCTTTCTCAGCTGCTATCAGCTGAATATACTATGGTACTTTCTAAAAGCGCTTTAAAATCAAGAGGACCCATCCAGGGTTATCATGTAAAGGATGAGATAGTGTGGTTTCAGGGGCGCCTTTAAATACCTGCTATACTGTTGCACCTGAAAATCATTCAGGATCATCATGATGGAATCACCATTGGTCATCCTGGGAAAGCAAAGACCTTGGAGTTGATACGTCACGCCTACAATTGGAAGGGCTTGCCTGCTCAGGTGGGGCGGTATTGTAATGAGTGTCTGATCTGCAAACAGATGAAACCCAATCGTCAACCTTTAGCAGGGTTGTTGGTACCAGTCCAAAAGGCTGATGGGCCCTGGACTTCCATCTCAGTTGATTTCATTGTGGAGTTACCAGTCTTGGATGGTTATGATGCCATCATGGTAGTGGTGGACTGGTTCACGAAGTTTGCCTACTTCATTCCTTTCAGAACCACCATAACTGCAGCTGAGATGGCTAAGATTTTCATTACCCATGTGTTTGCGCTACATGGGGTCCCCCAAAAAATTATCAGCGACCAGGGCCCTCAGTTTACCTCCATTTTTTGAGAAGAGTTGTGTAAGACTCTACAGATTCGCCCTTGCCATTCAACTGCCTATCACCTTCAATCAGATGGGCAGACTGAACAAGTGAACCAGTGCTTGAAACAATTCCTGAATTGTTACACCACAGCAGATCATTCATATTTGGTTTCTCACCTCCCTATGGCCCAATTTAGCTACAACAACACTTTGCATTCTTTGATTGGTTGCTCCCCTTTTTGCCAACTACGGCTTTAACCCGCCTTTAAAATGGAGCCCAACTGTGGGTCTAAGGTTGAAGCGATGGCGGAATTTGCCAAGGCTATCAAGAAGGTCCACCAGGGGGTTTCCACAAGTTTGGAGGCGGTAATGCAAGTGTATAAGGAGAACGCTGATGGTACGCGCCAAGTGGGTCCTACGTACAAGGAAGGGGATCTTGTGATGCTTGATGCTCATAACATCCCTATTAAGCAGCCATGCAAGAAGCTGGAACCAAAGAGGATTGCCCCTTATCACATTGTTGAAAAGGTGGGCCATGCCTCATACCAGTTAGATCTTCCTTCTTTGTTTCAGATCTTCCCTGTCTTTTATGAGAGTAAATTGATGTTGTTTGAGGTCCCCCTGTAAGTCTCAGGGAACGTCCCCAGTGTGTTGATCAGGCCTCTTCTCATTTCCAGATAAAAAGGTTTTGAAGAGGGTGGCTGTACCCCTCGTTACCCAGGGTGACCTCACCCATGTGGTAGATGAGCGCTGGGTAACAGCCCTCCCTCTTTGGATCCCTCCCTGGTGCCCACACTCACCTCAGCCAAAGTTGTATGTCTGATCAGGGAAATCTGCGCTGAGATCACTGAACTGAAGTTGATTGGTCCAAAAATGAGTGGAAACAAGCCCGATGATTGGAATCTAAATAGTCAAAAAGGGACAAGATTAATTCATCAGCTGGAATTACTGACAGTTTTGATTTGGCCAACACCACAATCATCAAAATTAACCCCCTCTCAAAATCGTTGAAGATTATCCCTGACATGCAGGTAGTAGCATCAGACACCATTGATAATAGTTCAAAGCTCCCTTCCAGCAAATTGGGCATTGCAGCTGATGCAACGCTTTTGACTGAACAAATGTCCCAGTGACCAGGCACAGGTGGGTTGGGCATCCCAAATCTGTTCCCAACCAATTGGGACCACCCTTAGATGGGGTGGCCCTGGGGGATTCCCGCTGCTTGTTGGGCCAGATGCCATTACACCAACTGCTGGAAATGCAGTCAAGTCTCACTTTGGGCATTTGAGGTCAAACTGACTGTGACTCAGCCTGCTGTCAATTCTTTGATGTTGGTTCCCTTAAGCTTATCTGCCCCCATTCCCAAATAAATTGAAAGCTAGGTGTAAATTGAGGGACCCAATCCCTGCTTTTTCCACATCAATCAACCACCATTATAATCAGTTGCATCATACTGAGAAAATTGTTGGTCAATTTTCTTCACTTTTCTTTAAAATAAAATTTGCCTCTAAAAAACTATCAATTTTTTGATTTTATTGATATCCCTCTGGCCACATTCCCAATGGCTTTTCTCTGGTGGCCTGTCAGTCACTATATCAGATGGGCTTTACCAGTACTGATGGTCATTATGGACCCTACCATCATCAACTGAATTCAGCGAGCTAGATACTTTTGGCAAATCAACCCCTATCTCCAACATTTGCCAACAATATACTGGGATTTTGTGGCCTTACATTACCATTTCCAAGCAAGGATCCGCCCCCTTGTCTCCTCAGTTGAATTGAACCCACTCGTCAGTGACCTTGTAGAAAATAAACCTGTGGTACCATCCTGCAGCAAAACCACCAGTGTCTGGGTTTTTTCCATTTGGTTTGAACTTGGGTTGCTATTCACTATATCCCTACATTAATGGTTTATTGTTTCTCAACGCCTGGCTCCATACAACGTCATATGTGCAGCAATGCCTCTGGCATTCTGACTTTCTTTTTGGTGCTTATACATTCTGACTGGCAGGCCAGTCTAAACTTCTTCTGCCATTTTCATGACATAATTAACCAACCATTGTTTCCAGCAACTTCCGCCCTGCTCTTTGAGGTGGGTGTCACAGTGGTTACCCTTTTACTAAATGAACGTGCAATCAGTAGTTTGATTTTTGTTGTTTGTTTGGTCACTTGCCAATTTTGTGGGTAGTATCCGCTCTACCTTGGAGAAACTTTTTCAAGCTGGCAGAGCCTCATGGATAACTACCTCTCCTCCTCCTAATTCCCATGTGAGAGTTCATATGATTCTTACCAAGAGATTGTAAATGAGGTTCTTGACGCCCTCGCTGAGGTGCAAATGCATTTGGCAATCGCCCTTAATAATGCCGCTGCATTATTTTATGCCCAACAGGGGGTCGCTTTATTGGACGCTATGGAAGGGGACGCCCATCATTGGGTTCAAGGTCTTCTGAGTTTTCATCCCAAGCGGGGATCCCACTTTGCTTATTACTATCACATTGGCTGCCTTAAAACCCCCGGTGTCATGCTTGGACCACTTATTAAGATTGTTCTCTACTATGGCTGAATCCCCTAACTTGGCTTCTTTGATCTCTACCTTCTGTGAACAAGCTCCCACACTGGACCTCCCTAATAAATATGCTTCAAGCAATCTTTAGATCAGGTTTGGATTTGGCTTCTGCTCACCACAAGGTTTTCTCTACCTAAAAGGGAATGGTAGATCAAGTATGTATCGCCACAACTTCCATCAATGCCTCCTCTCACCATAATTCCCATTATCAAGGAGGCAATTTTATGATAGAACTACCCAACAACAATGTGGACGCAGTTTTTACCATCAGTACAGTGATAGTTTTGGCTTCTGAAACCATAACCAATCCTGCGTCACAGTTGGCTGACCCTGGTTCACCTATAAATGAATCAGTAAAAGCCCAGATTGAAGTTTTCAGTTTTCAAGCCCTCATTCTTCCTAACTTTACTCCAGAAAAAGTCTCTGACCTTTCCCCCAATTTGCCTGCCATTTCTTCAGTTGCAACAGAAACGCCTGAATCTACCAATAAACAAAACTTCGCTTATTTCTTATTAAATATTTAGATTGGTATAAAATCCCACCATATCTCTCCTGAGGCCCTGGTGAATACCAGAGCTGCGAGTAATTTCATGAGCATCAAGTTAGACCAACAATTGGAACTTAATCAATGTGGGTCCATCGGTGATGGTAGCTTCTTCAGCCTCTCAGATATCATATATTGTCCGTTGGCCAGTACCTTTTTTAGCACACCAGTTTAGCTTCCATGATCAGTTTTCTGCTATGCCAAACTTGGTGTTTCCAGTGATCTTAGGAGTTGAATGGTGGCGCTGACAACATGTCAAGATCCACCTGTAGTCTAACATGTTTTCATTAGTTAATGATCAACTGGAGGGTGAATTTACCTTAGTTGACACTCTCAAGAAAACTTAAGGTTGCAGTTCTATTACTTCCCTCATCTCTCCTGCGGGTCTTCCAACCAATTTTCCAAAAAGTTTAATGCACTATTGAAGTATCTTCAATTCCAAAAAGGCTGATTGTCTGCCTCCTCATACTAAATCAACCTGGGATTTTGTAATACAGTGCAGTTGGTAAATGTCAACTGCCTGTTGTATCCACATACAGCGGAGGAGGAGGTTGCACTTAACACTTGGTTGGATGATATGCTAAAAAAGGGTGGCTTTTAAGGAGACATTGCCAGTCGCGTATCCCATCATCTTCGCTAAAAAAGCCAATGGTTCTCTCTGCCCCTGTGTGGACTATGGGCATTTAAACAAAGTTATGGTTCACTATCCCTACCCCCTGCCTCTGAACAGATGGTCAGCCAAGAAATTACCAAATCTTATATGTTCTCTAAGCTGGATCTTGTCAATGCCTTCAACAAGATTCAGGTAATGGAAGGGCAAGAATGGTCAATAGCGATCTGGATGAAGTGAGGAATTTTCCAAATTCCGCATAATGCCCTTTGGGCTGAAGAATGCCACCTCTATGTTTCATCAAATGATTGACATTGTACTGGGTGACCTCACTTTACTTGCGCGGTCACATATATTGATTACATTCTGGTCCACTCCCAGACTCCTGAGTAACATGCTATTGACTTGGAAGCGGTTATGGCTGCTTTGCACAAGGCAGGCTTGTTTGTTAAGATTTTAAATGCAAGTTCTATAAGGAGGAAGTTACCTTTCTCAGGAACCTCGTCCTTAAAAATGGCTATGCAATTCCTCCCAATAAGTTGGATGCTATCCATGAATGGCCAACCCTGGCAACCCAGAAACAATTACAGAGTTTTTGGGAACCATTATTTTCTTAAAAATTTTCCCAGGCTCTTTCCCAGTTAGCTGCCCCGCTCCACACCCTCACAGGAAAAAATGTAACTTTTCGCTGGACGCCTGAATTCCAGAAGGCATTCTAATCAATTAAAGAGGTGTTTTTATCCCCTCCTGTCCTGAAACATGCGATCCTGCAAGCTTTATATCGCTGCATGTGATGCCTCCTTGGTGGCAGTGTTGCTCCAAGAGCACGATGGCTTGGAACACCTGGTCACCTATTTTAACCAAAAATTTACCTCTATGGAGCAACCTTGGGCCATCTACAACAAGAAGTTGACAGCCATAGCATGAGCATTGACTCATTGGAGGTATCTGTTACAGGGTGCTTAACATAAGTTAACTGTTTTCATGGATCACCAGGATCTCTTATATTTCCATAAAACCCAAAAATTGGCGCGTTAGCAAGCCTGTACCTATTAGGAACTTGTGCAGTTTCAAAGTCAAATACAAATTTGTGAAAGGTGTGCTTAACGTACTTCCCAATTTCTCAGCCACAGCCTTCCCACTGTCCCACAGACCCAGATATAGTGGACCTCATTACCGTAATTTCTGCTGCTCAAATTTTGTCAATTGTTCCCCTGTCATCTCCTCCATCACCCTTGCTCCTGACGCCCGCTAGTTGCTCAGGTCTTAGCTGGCCAAATAACCTGTCCTGAAGGTGTGGCTTATTCAAGCAATTGTCCCTCCAAAATCATAAACACTCTATTTACTCCTTGGTGGAGGGCCTCATTTATTTTTGGTCGTGTATTTGGGTTCCCCCTCTCTTCAGAGCTGAGGTATTTTGTGTGCATCACGATCCCCCCACAGTTGGCCATCCAGCCAATAAGAAATACATTGACTTGATCAAGCGGACCAACAATTTGGCAGGTATAACTATGGAAGTTCCAGCCTAGATCGCCAATTGTGTTACTTGTGCTTAAGCTAAGTTGGATCGCTCTGGTAGAAATGGGCTTCTACACCCCTTATAACAGGTGGAGGGTCCATGGTCATTGGCGTCTGTTTTTTATCATTGAACTCCCCTTCTCTAATGGGTTTACAGTGGTGATGGTGGTGGTGGATCATTTCACTAAGTTTTCTCTTTTTATTTCCTGCACTTCTGCAATTACATCAGAGGAAATCGCTCATCTCTTTGTGCGCCATGTGTTTTCAATGTTTGGCCTCCCACAAAGAGATCATCAGTAACTGTGGATCACAGTTCACGGCGCGGTTCTGGAGTGAACTCTTAACTTTTAAAAAATCTCCCCCTGTCATTCTATGGCATACATCCCCAGTCTGATGGACAGACCGAAATAAGTTAACCAAGTCCTAGAACAGTACCTGCGTTGCTTTGCTGTAGCCGCACAGGACACCTGGGCTAATGACCTTCCCCACACTCAATACGCCCATAATAATGGGACTCACGCTTACATGAGGTTTTCTCTCTATGAAGCAAAGTCAGGTTATAATCCTTCCTTTTCAGTCAGATCCTTCTTGTGGCCCGAGGTTCAAGATGCTGCAGATCTTGCTGAACATATTAAGTCTACTTAATCCTTAGTGCAGGAACACCTCACCAATTCCATTGAAGACTACAAGCGGTTTGAAGATTATAAGTGACTCCAAGATCATGACACAATGGTGGGCTCCTATGTTATGCTCAATACACATCATTTGAGAATGCAAGTACCCTCCTGTAAGTTTGCAAGTAAGCGTTTGGGCCCCCATTTGGTAGAGGAAGACTTGGGCAATGGTGCGTTCTGATTAAAACTTCTAGCTCATTGAAAAATCACCACATCTTTCACATTTTCCAGTTGTCACCCTTTAGGGCTCTGTTCCCATGGATCCTGAGCTGATAATTATTGAAAATGTGGAGGAAGCCAAAGTGGAAAGTATACTAGCATCCCACAAGTCCCATAGGTCCATTCAATATCTTGTGGCCTGGAAAGAGTATCTGGTTTATGAGAACAGTTGGGTTAATGCTCATGATTGCGCTAACTGCATGGAACAGGTCAAAGTGTTTTATGAATTTCACTCTGACGCTCCCCGCCCTTCAAAAAAATCGTGACTGTAATGGCAATCAAGTTACCCAAGGCGCACAAAAATGTGGCCCTCATGCAATTTCCTAGCGGTAGTGTCCTTCCTTTAGAAAGGAAAGGGTAGTGTAAGTCCCTGGGAACGTCCTCTGTGTGTTGATCAGGCCCTATTTCTGTTTCTGAGTAAAAAGTTTCACAGAGGGTGGCTGTACCCCTTGTTACCCAGGGTGACCTTGCCCATGTGGTAGATGAGCACTGGGTAACAGCTCTCCCTCTACAGATCCCTTTCCCAGTGCGTACAATCACCTTGGCCAAACTTGTACATCTGATCAGGAAAATATGTGCCAAGATTGCCAAACTGAAGTTGATCAGTCTGAAAATGAGTGGAAACAAGCCTGATTATTGGAATCTAAATATTCAAAAAGGGACGAAGATTGATTCATCAGCTGAAATCTCTGACAGTTTCAATTTGGCCAACACCACTGTTGACAATTAACCCCCTATCAAAATCGTTGAGGAATATCCCTGACATGCAGGTAGTAGCATCAGACACCATTGATAATAGTTCAAAGCTCCCTTCCAGCAAATTGGGCATTGCAGCTGATGCAACGCTTTTGACTGAACAAATGTCCCAGTGACCAGGCACAGGTGGGTTGGGCATCCCAAATCTGTTCCCAACCAATTGGGACCACCCTTAGATGGGGTGGCCCTGGGGGATTCCCGCTGCTTGTTGGGCCAAATGCCATTACACAAATTGCTGGAAATGCAGTCAAGTCTCACTTTGGGAATTTGAGGTCAAACTGACTGTGACTCAGCCTGCTGTCAATTCTTTGATGTTGGTTCCCTTAAGCTTATCTGCCCCCATTCCCAAATAAATTGAAAGCTAGGTGTAAATTGAGGGACCCAATCCCTGCTTTTTCCCACATCAATCAACCACCATTATAATCAGTTGCATCATACTGAGAAAATTGTTGGTCAATTTTCTTCACTTTTCTTTAAAATAAAATTTGCCTCTAAAAAACTATCAATTTTTTGATTTTATTGATATCCCTCTGGCCACATTCCCAATGGCTTTTCTCTGGTGGCCTGTCAGTCACTATACCAGATGGGCTTTACCAGTACTGATGGTCATTATGGACCCTACCATCATCAACTGAATTCAGCGAGCTAGATACTTTTGGCAAATCAACCCCTATCTCCAACATTTGCCAACAATATACTGGGATTTTGTGGCCTTACATTACCATTTCCAAGCAATGATCCGCCCCCTTGTCTCCTCAGTTGAATTGAACCCACTCGTCAGTGACCTTGTAGAAAATATACCTGTGGTACCATCCTTCAGCAAAACCACCAGTGTATGGGTTTTATCCATTTGGTTTGAACTTGGGTTGCTGTTCACTATAGCCCTACACCAATGGGTTATCATTTATCCATGCCCAGCTCCATACAACGTCATATGTGCAGCAATGCCTCTGGCATTCTGGCTTTCTTTTTGGGTGCTTATGCATTCTGACTGGCAGGCCAGTCTAAACTTCTTCTGCCATTTTCAGGACACCCCCATCAGAGACTCCTGAGGCCTATCTTGTGGATGGGTCGCCCAAGTGGGAAGTTGAAGAAATAGTAGCCTCCTGTCGTGTTAAAAGAAGACTTGAGTAACTGATATCTTGGAAGGGGCATGATGTTGCAGAGATATCTGGGTCCAAGTGCGTGACTGTGTGCATGCCCAAGATCTGATTGAAGCCTTCACAAGCATTTCCCCCAGGCTGCTGGATCTCAACCTAAACTGACCGTTGCCACTATGAAGTTGGCCCCAGCCCACAAGAACTTTTCCCCCACGCAAGCCCCTGGAGGGGGATTGAGCCCTTTCAGGAGGAGAGGGTAATGTCATGGTTAAACGACATGATATTGAGGATCAACCACAAGGATAAGGCTGGGAGACAGGAGGCCCAGAAGGTGAATTTTCAGGTCCTCCCTGACCTCAGGCACACAGTAGACCAACGCTGGGTACAAGCCAAGTATACCCAGGTTGATACTAGAGAGGTTCATAATTCTCAGACCCTTGCATCAGCCCAAGCGTTAAAACGGATGGTTTACTCAATTAATGCAGACAGTTCAATTCAGTTAGTAGAGGAACGGGGTTTCAAAACACATTCCATTTATGAAATTACATGTTTGGGTCAGATACAACTTCAGTCATTTATTCAAGTGAAGTCAGTTTCAGTCTATTTACCAATTTGGATGGTAGTGTTTGCTTATTGGTAAATCAGTGCTTGGGACCATTTTGGCAGACCTCAAATTTACCCTGACGCTGTTTAAATTTGTTTTTCGTGACCAACATTCCTTATTGTTCAACTTCTCCCAAAAATTTTCCACGTTTTACCATTTTTAATAGATAATATTTTGAACAATCCTGTGTGCGGACCCTTTGAGGAGGTCTCACACTACATTAACCATTCCATTTTAACTATGATGAGCTTGTCCTCTAATGCACCGTTAATTTCCTAGGTACCCTCCAACCTGGGATGTTAAGCCCTTCTCTCCTTGTGCACTGCATCTTTTTGGTTGATTATTATTATTGTATTCCTTTGCTTTAGTTATTTCTCCAGCACACTCTTCTGGGCTCTAGTAGCTTTGGTAACAATGGCTAATTTCCTTGCGTTGGCACTGTGAACCATGCACCACCACGCTGGAAATAGGATAGATATAGACACTCTCCTTACAGAAACACCAACTTCACAGATTTTAATATGCTTTTTTGGCAAAATAAATAGCAAAATCAGAACTTTTTGGGGTATATTTTTGCTAGGAAAATTTTAGACCAGTAACCTAACACACTCCTTAAGATAGGATGTTGGGTTTTAAACTTGTGTGGGGGAATGGGGCTACTAAGCTGAATTGTGATAGTGGGGAATGATTTTAAATTTTGAGTTTTATTAGTTTGATAATTTTGATTCCAAACTTTGCCTTGACAGTTTTCGCTGATGGTACAAGCTATCATTGGGCTATTTCTCTAAATTTCTAAATTTCTAAATTTGCCTCCTTTAGTTCACAATAAAGTGTCAGGTCCAAAGCTCCTTAAACCTTTTTGTTTTTACTTTTTGCTTTATTTTAGCTTGCTAGGTAAGTTGTCCTCACTCAGGTTGAATTCTGGTTAAGCCTTCTGTTGGGTACTGGCACTGGGAACCATGGTGGTGAGCTTCTTGTGATTTTTAAAAATACACAAAGTTTTTTTTTAAAAAAACTGCAGATTTAAACACTTATGTGGGTTTAGGATGAGGGTTCATGGGGAAAAGGTATGTGGAAAACATAAAGATGGTGGCCACCCATCTCTTATAAAGGGTGTGCCCTAGGTTTGAGATTTAGGTGAGGAGAAAGGTCCTAGGTTTGAACCCATTTTGGCCCTAGATTGATGTACACCCCTTTTTCAGAATGATATTTGGAGTCATGGCTCTTACATTAATGTTGAATAATACCATGTTCCAGCATATGTAAGTATAAAAGCTCTTAATAAAAATAACTTAATTGATTAATGTTGAAATACTACTTGACAATTTTTTCAAAACTAATAAAACTAAAGCACTTAAAGAAGTTATAAAAACTTATATGAGATGCTAAACTAAATTATCTTAAAAGCTATATTATAAATGAAGATATAAGATATACAAACTATGTTTAGGTGTGCTTTTAGTTTTGTAGAGTATTGATTAAAATGTGTCTTAGTGCACTTTTTATACTAATATATTAATTAGCAGAAATAAAGCTATATATTCAGCATATATTAACTTTAAAAGATAAGTAAAATAGATCTGAATCTGAAATTTGTCTTAATGTTGGCCACTCAAAGTACTATTTATTTATAAAAACCTTGTCAAGTATTATTTGAATTATAAAAGTTTGTATAAATTGAATACAAAGTAAATTATATATAATATTGGTAAGGTATAAATCAATAGGATTGGGGAACAGGCCCATCACCAGTGCCAAAAAACAGGCTATATAGGAGCAGAAGTGTCAGATGGATGAGCTTAATAAATAGAAGAGAGTTTTATTAACTAAACCTTTGGAAAGCTTTTAGTTCCAGTATGCTTTCACCACTAGAAAATTACCTACATTGGGACAAAGCAGAAAGAATCATCCTTGCATGAAGCCTTGGGTTTAGATCACCAACATCTCCAGAAGTGATGAACAAATACCTTATAAGATTTGAGAAAGCAATTGGATTATGAATACTAGACAACTATTGGAGAAAAGTATTAGCAATTATATGGCATAACGATTGGAGATTAGAAAAGAAAGTACAATTTTATGTTACTTATAATAGCATCAAAATTAAATGTGATGAAATGGTATCACAAACTGGGAATAGAAGGTGAGTCAGTAGGGTGTACAGCTACTAAACTGAAAGTTGAAGGTTTGATTCCCACCCTTTGCACATCAACTGAGGTGCCAGCCAAAGGAAGCAATTGGCGGTTAGTAGGTCTAATAACATGAAACCCTTACCCAAGATGTAACCAAAAAATCTGAGTCCAGATGTCAGGTAAACAGCAAGTAAGAATTAGACTGGACTGCCAGCCAAGGCGCCAAAGCACCCAAACGGCAAACCAGAATGCCCAAGGCACTGCTGCTGGTATGACAAATATGGAACTGAAAAGAGTTTCACCATAATCTGCCATTGATCCAGAATTTTATACAGGAACAAAATAGAATACCAGAAAAACATAGCTCTTAACCCTGAGGGGTATGAGAGTGCTGGAGGAATAAGAAGTTTGTTCTCAATATATAAAAACTATATTTTTGGGGACTTCTTTTAATGGAAAATTTAAAGAAGAAAAATTGACCAACAATCTTCTCAGTGCAATGCAACCGATTAAATAGTAGTCAGTTTAGAGGGGAAACAAGCTGGGATCGGTTCCCACAAGTTCAACCTAACCGGCAGATTGTTTGGGAATGTGGAAAAGATAATTTAACTGGGAACTGACATTGAAGAATTTGGCAGCAGGCTGAGTCACTGTCAGTTTTACCTCGCACATCTGAACTGAGGCTCAACTGCATTTCCAACAGTTGGCGTGATGGCATTTAGTCCCAATGAGCAGCAGGAATCCCCCAAGGCCACCCCTCATAGGGGTGGGTCCATTTGTTTGGAATGGGATTGGGATGCCCAACCCGCATGTGCTCAGTTGCTGGGCTGTTTGTTTGGTCAGTAGCATTGCATCAGGCGCAATGCTAGATTTACCAGCGGGGAGCTTCAAACCCTCGTTGATGGTGTCTGATGCTGTTACCTGCCCATCAGGGATGATCTCCAACGATTTTGAGAGGGGGGTGATTTTCCCAATCATCATGATAACCAAATTGCAACCATTGGGCATTTTGACCAATAGATTAGTCTTCATACCTTTTTGACCATTTGAAATCCAAACATTGGGCTGATTGCCGCTTAATTTAGTTCTGATCAATTTCATTTCAGCGATTTTGGTGAAGATTTCACTATTTCCCCATAGCAGTTCTTCCAAGGTGAGTGTGGGTACTGGGGGCGGGATCTGAAGCAGAAGAGCTGTTACCCAGCGCTCATTTACCACATGAGCTAGATCACCCTGAGTAATGAGGGGTACAGCCATCCTCTTCTGTGCCTTCTTTCTTGGGAACAAGAAAATGGCTGATCAACACCCAGTGGATGTTCCCCAGGACTTATCTTACCCTTTACTTTTTCCAAGGGAAGGGCCCCACCACCGGGAAACTGCATGAGAGCCACATTCCTGTTCACCTTGGGTAACTTATCGCCATTGCCATCATAGGTTTATGGGGAGGGCGAAGAGCATTAGGGTGGGATTGTGAAACGCTTTGATCAATTCCATATAGTTTGCATAATTGTGCACCTTGACTTAACTGTTCTCATGGGATGGATAACCTTTCCACGCCATGAGATTTTGAATGAAACAGTGGGACTTACGGGATGCCAGGATATTCTCCACCTCAGCCTCTTTCAAATCCTCAATAATGATTGGTTCATGTTCTGTGGGAACTGTACCCTTGAAAGCTGACAGCTTGGAAACGTGGAAGACGGGGTGCTGTTTCCAGTGAGCTGGAAGCTTAAACTGGAATGCACCATTACCCAAGACTTCTTTCACCAAATGGGGGCCAGAACGCTTACTTGCAAATTTATGGGAAGGTGCTTGAATGCGTAAATGGCGGGTATCAAGCATAACATAGGAGCACGCTGTTATATCATGACCTGGGAGCTGCTTACAATCTGCAAACTGCTTATAGTCATCAATAGCTTTGGTGAGGTGTTCCCGCACCAGGGATTGAGTTGACTAAATATGTTCAGCATGATCGCAGCATCTTGAACCTCAGGCCACAAGCAAGGTCCAACTGAAAATGAAGGATTTTGACCCAACATCACTTCATAGGGCGAAAACCCTGTGGATGTATGTGTTCCATTGTTATAAGCAAATTGAGCAAGGGGAAGGTCATTGGCCCAGGTGTCCTGTGCAGCCGCAGCATAGCAACGCAGGTACTGTTTGAGTATTTGGTTGACTCGCTCAGTCTGGCCATAAGACTGAGGATAATATGCCGTGGAGCGACATGGGGATATTTTAGGATAGATAGGAGCTCACTCCAAAACTGCGCCGTGAACTGTGAACCACAGTAACTGATATTCTCCTGTGGGAGACCAAACATAGAGAACACATGACGCACAAAAAGGCGGGCAGTCTCCTCCGACGTGATCGCAGAATTGCAAGGAATAAAGAGGGAAAATTTTTGTGAAACAATCTACCACCACCATCACCACTATGAACCTGTTAGAGCAGGGGAGCTCGATGATGAAGTCCATGGACACTGACGTCCATGGACCCTCCGCCTGCTGTAAGGGGTGTAAAAGACCATTACTACCAGAGTGGTCTGACTTAGCCCAAACACAAGTAATACAGTTGGCAATCCAAGCTGGAACTTCTTTTGTCAAACCCACCCAATTGTAAGTCCATTTGATCAAGTCAATGCATTTCTTAGTACCAGGATGAGTGACTTTGGGGGATCGTGATGTGCACAGAATACCTCAGTTCAGAAGAAGGGGGTGTTGGGATTTTTGCCCATATTCCCAGCCTGCTAAATTACCTGGTGTCACTAGGGGAAATTTCCCTATAGCGAAGTGAATCAGAAATCAGTTGGCCTGAATTTCAAAGGAACTATTTTTGGGGAATTTTGGGATATTTGCCTGGTTGTATCCATCGGAGATTGATCCAGATGAATACCTTTTATCTCATTGGGTGGAGTAGCTGACGAAATAGGGGCATCTAATAGTGATTAACTATCGGGTGTACTGGTTGGGATCGGTTGGGTTTCATCACTGACTAATTGGGAATGTATGATGAGTTGCAAGGCGAGTGATGCTGCCTGCAACTAGTGAATCAATTGGTTGTTGAAGTGATCTGCTATAATGGGTAAAAAGTCCCATTACTTAAGCAGGTCACTAGCCAATTATGGTTGATTCACTTTGATCAAGAGGAAAACGTTAGGGACATTTTTCTGACTCTTTCCGTTTGAGGTCTCAAGGATGTCTAATGATGGAATCCAAGCTAGGATGGGAAAGACCATCACTGCGAGATGAGGAAGGATGATTCAATGGCAACGGCTGCCGTTTCATTGAAAAGGTGTCAACTGAGGGTTAAACAGCTGAATCCCTTATAAATTCCCTAGGATTCACTATAATAAAAAACAACTATTACTACAAAAAATATTATTATTAGTTTTATTGTAGATTTGGTTATAGTTAGACTATCAGCATCTAGCGTGAAGTTCCATCTCAAGGATATTATTGCGGAAGGCAATAATTGGTAGACTCTCAGAGAGAAGAGTAGAGATCTGAGTGGGGATCTAGAGACAAATGGAACCACAACTAAGGGATCACTGCCGACTGTGTGTTGGGCCGAAAAGAGACTGTCATCAGGAGATCTTGACAAAGATTGGGTGGACAGTATTGAAGGGAATGAATCCCTATGAGTATGACTATCAAGTATTCAATTGGAATTACTGGCTGAAGCATTGGGCCTGATAACAATTCTAACTTAACTAAGGATAATAGTCTCCATACTAATATTGGATCATATATTCTTTACAACATGAGATGCATGAGGAAACCAAACCTGTGCATTATTAAAGATTACTAGGGCTGACAACTGATAATCAACTCAAGAGTAAATTTTTACAAGTTGGTGCTCACTACAAGGGTAGATGAGTAGAAAAATCTATCAATAATGTCATACAAAGAAGGGATGCGCAAGTTGTGGACTGAGATCGCCACAGTGAATCAGAATGCCTTAAACTCTTTGGACCACCGGGAGTTTGCGGCCTTGGAAGAGCGAGTAACCAAGGTGGAGGAAGGATTATAAATGTATTCAACTTTGGGAATGAGTTACTTGGTAAGGTAAACTCGTTAAAGAGGAAAGAAGGAGACCTCATCCAAGAGGTCCTATTCCTGAAAACTAATGTGAAGTGGATCACGTTCATTTGAGAAAGTTTAGTGCAGACATTGAGAAACTGATGAAAAAAGTAGAGGATTTGAAAGCCCACAGATGTGCATGTGAGCCTGATATGGCCAGTGATGCTGAAGAGGCAAGTCCTCAAATGATACTTGGAAGATAAATACCCCAAGAAACATGTCACCTGCATTTAATGCTATTTCAGAGATGATACCTGAAGTCACTCCACAAGTGAGCCAAGTAGCCAAACCAAGAGAATCAGCCCAAAATGACTCAGAGGAATTCAGAGCAACACCTATATTGCCCACATTCCATTGAGATAACGCCCCAGGTTTTTCTGACTATTTGACATGACCATGAATGGATACGGAGATCATCAGAAGGCGTTGATGGTTATGAATTGTTTGGACACAGACTTCCAGAACCTAGTGTTACCCCACTTAGAGGGGGACATCTGGTCATATTCTGAGGCTAAGGCGGCTATAATGAAGGAGTTTGGGAGTCCAACCCATATGTCAAAACGCAAGCAAGAATTTATAGGAATTCAATTCCTCTCTAAAGATGAGTCTCTTGCAAGCTTCACGGAAAATTTTACCAGGAGTCACAGATCCTGGCTGGAGCAAAGGTGTTAGATGACTTTGATGCAAGAATCACTTTGCAAGCGGCCCTTCAGCCCTATTGTGATTTGCATCAAATAATGTCTACTGTATTTGCAACCAATATAACTACCTCACAAATGGTAGACAACCTGTAGATTTGGAGAGTGACGTTTGATGCCCAATTTAAGCTTCAAGTCCAATCCAGTCCAAATTTGAATCCCACGAAGGGAGGTGAAGGAGCAAAGGAGACTTTTAACTAAACTGTGCTGGGAAATAAGCCCAAAGATTTCAAAAGGTTACATAAGAAAGAAAAGGCCTGCTTCCAGTGTGGCGGGAAAGGGCATTTCGCCACACACTGCAAAAAGTTGAAGGATCAGATCAACGTGGTCCAGGCAAAAGAATAAGCTGTAGCCAAAGATTTGGGAAAAGGTCCCACTGCCTAGACAAGGAACAGTCTAGAGTGGCGGAGAAACCTGTTCCTTTAATATCATGAATGAAGAGATAGATATTAGTAATCTGTTTTTAGACGATGAGCAGGATCAGCTATATCAAGTGGTCAACATGTATATAATGCTGTGACCAGAGCTGAGGTGAAGAATATTGACCCCAAGATAGTTCAGGAAGTTTCCCAGACATACGCCTGGAAACTGGTGGAGAAGATTTGGACCGCCAAGAATCCTGATGAGTTATCAGACATTCATTTAGATGAGGCCAATCTGTTGATCACCCTTGGCGCAATTAAGGAATTGTTTCCTGAAATATTGGCGCAGATCATTAATACCCTAGATTCAGCTAATAACACCACAATTCACTCAGTAAATACTATATTACAATACTCTGAGTGTACATATATAGATATTCAGGTGAATCAAGTGAGGGTGCAAGCGATAGTTGACAGTGGAGCACCCATCAATATTGCGTTGACCAAGCTGGTGAAGAAAATGAAGATCTCTCCAGACTTGGAACACAAGAAAGAATATGGAACAGCTGGGCCAAACACCACCTTTTCCTGTGGAGCGTATAATACGCTGCCACTATGATTTGGGTCATTGGTGGTATCCATGGCAGCAATAATTTTGGCGAACCAAAACTATAATATCCTGATCAGAACGGAGTTTCTGAAGAAGTATGAAGTTAAATGTAACTTTGAGGATAATACGTTGACCATCCTGGGTCAGACGTTACCATTGGTATACCAGAAGAACAGTGAAGTTCCATTGAACCGGAGAAATAACTTAATTAATCAAATATACAATGATGGCATTGTACCAAATTGATACCAATTAGTTGTTAGGAAGCAATGAGAGATGCCAGCGGAAATCCTAGAAAACTGGGGAATTCCCTTAAGGATCAAAAAGGAGAAAACCATACTGGCTGGATTGCAGATGATAGTCAACACAGAGTTGACTTTAGAGATTCTGGAGCTGTTGTATGGGGAAGTCAGCAGCCCTGGAAGAAGTCCAGAGTGGAGCCATGGGTAGCTCCCAGGATAATCATGTTGGGCCATGGAGAAATACAAGTTCTCTTGGCGAATTTAAGTGGAAAACCGATGAAGATCAAGAGAAATCAAATCATTGCGTTTATTCATTTAATCCCAATGGCAGAATTGAGACAATTTCATAATTTTGGGTCTCTTGAGGAAATGGGATTACTGGCCAGAGCGTCTAAAAGCATCAATCTATTGGTTGATTGAGAGAAGCTCGCAGATCTGCTGGAAGGGCAGAAGGAGGAGGTGCTCAAATTGTTCGAGAGATATTGGGAAGTAGTCACTCAGGATGACCATGATTTGGGATGCGCACAAGGCGTAATTCACAAGGTTGACACTGGGGAAAATCTACCATTAATAATGAAACCGATCTGAAGTTTGAAAGCCACCAAAGTGGTAGTGGAAGATGAGATCAGCAAACTAGTGAAGCATGGGCTTCTAGTTCCGTTGTCAAGTCCCTGGGCAAGCCCAATTCTGATTGTAAAGAAAAAGATGGATTAGATTGGGTAGTGATTGACTATCAAAGGCTGAATAACATTAAAAAGAAGGATTTGTATCCCCTACCAAGGATTGATGATGCACTGGACCAATTAGGAGAAGTAAAGTATTTCTCCACGATGGACCTGATTTTGGCTTATTGGCAGATTGATTTGCCAAAGGAAGACCAAGAAAAATGTGTGATTATTACCGCGCAGTGGCTATATCAAATGACTAGGATGCCCCGGGGTCTTTGTAATGCACCTGCAACGTTTCAGAGGGCCATGGATGCGATATTGAGAGACCTGAAGTTGTCATGCATCCTGGTATATATGGATGATATCAATGTTTTCAGTAGAACATTAGGCCAATGTGACACCATCCCCAAACAAGCCCCCACCCTGGCCAACATGACAAGACCCCATTACAGCAATAACCAGCTGGTCTCAATGACTCAGATTGACCTGATGCTCGCCCCTATAGACTTCTGACACCGAGTATCAAACTTTACAACAACAATTATCCCTTTCTCCAACCATTGGATAGTCTTGATAACGCTATCATCCTCAGAAAAATACAAAAAACCGCCTACCTGGCACAGAGTTCACCCGAGCACCATCCACCTTCCAGAGCTTAAACTTTGGATTGAGACAGTGCTAACAACACAGCAAGAAAGACAATCACCTGATGGAAATCCTATCGCCAAATGGGAAACATTAAAGGCTCGTGCAACTAAGAAAGCTTGCAATCTAAATTCCAGAAAAACAGCTGTGATGTCTGCGACAATCAACAAGGCTATCAGACAGCTTCAACACTTAGAAAACAACACACCTAGCGAGGGATACACCCCCCAAAGGGCCGCCTGTGGTTTCAAATATCAAAACAGATAAACTCCCTATTTAGAAAACACCAGCATTACACCAAAATATGCTATAAATCAAAATACATTTTATCCGGAGAAACTCACACAGCCCATTTTTTCACCGCTTTAAACTGATTTCAAAGTCAGCGACCTGCACACAGGTCCGCCGAGTGGATGACACAATGGCATCCACACTATCGGAAATATCAGCTGAATTACACCGTTTTTACACTGGCCTGTACACGGCGGATTTCGCATCACCCAACAAGATTGAAAAATTCTTATCATCCGCCAATATTGACACTATAGCTGGCCAACCAGACCTGGCAGCACCCATAACCAAAGATGAACTATGGGAGGTGATAAGATCAACCCCACGCAACAAGTGCCTTGGGCCTGATGGCCTCCCATATGAATTTTTCAAAAATTATTTTAAACATATCACACCAATACTACTAGCAACTATGAATAAGTGCCTGGAAGACACATCCCTTCTACCTGGCGGCCAAGATGCATATGTGGTCACACTTTTCAAAAAAGGAGACCAGGCAGATCTTAACAACTGGCGCCCAATTGCTCTCACCAATACTGATACTAAAATACTAACAAAAATTTTAGCCAAACGTCTGGGTTGCATTGCCCAGACAACCCTCTCACACCATCAATCTGGATTCATCCCAAACCGCTCAATTTGGGATAACATCCACACAATTGCCAATATCTGCCAAGCTAACCCCACAGGCGCCCTTGCTTTCCTGGACCAAAAGAAAGCATATGACTGAGTACACTGGGGATACCTAGAACAATGTCTGAAGGCCTTCAACCTAACACCCCGCTTTATAGACTGGGCGCTCCTCCCAACGCGCTCAGCCAAGTTTGCAATCAGAGGCCCAGGCTTCCTAACTGACACCATCACCCCCCCCCAAAGGGGCCTTAAACAAGGTGACCCACTTAGCCCCCTACTATACAACTTCACCCTTGACCCCCTTCTCCACATTGCAAACTCAAAGCTCACTGGAATCAGGTTGGAGGGACAACCACCAACCAAAATGCTCACTTTCGCTGATGACTGCATCGTTGGAGTCTCAGGCAATAGGGATGCTAGGACGATTGAGCGCATCATTCACCAATATGAGTCAGTGAGTAACGCCATGCTGAACAAACAGAAAACAAAGTTAATTTTAATGGGCAAATTCAGCTCAAACTGG
Organism: Massospora cicadina; assembly: GCA_022478985.1. NCBI lineage: Eukaryota > Fungi > Entomophthoromycota > Entomophthoromycetes > Entomophthorales > Entomophthoraceae > Massospora > Massospora cicadina. The sequence continues at coordinate 93,279 of JAKSZP010014660.1, read as the reverse complement.
GCCCCACCCCCCCCCCACCACAACAGAAACCAACCAACCACACACCCAACCACACAACAAAGACCTAAGCCAATAAAACCACTTTGCTTACCCTTTGCACCCCACCCTGCCACTGACCCAGTCCGTCATCTGGGCATATGGCTAGAAGCCGGTGGATATGCTCTTGACACCTAGAAACCAACATCTTGGACAACATCACAAAAAGATGACATGTATGCGAAAAAATAAAGCCAGCTAACCGGAAGAGTTATATTAGCCAACTCCCTGATCCTATCAAAGCTATGGTTTGCTGCCCATGCAATCCCCTTCTCCGCCAACTTCACCAACGCAGTCTACAAGCTCCTGCAGAACTGGCTATGGTCTAGGCTATTGTGCACCTGTCAGGCTAGAGACCATATACGGCCCACAAAAAAAGGCGGGATGGGGCTGCTCAACTTCATGGAAAGAGCAACGAAAATCTAGGCTCATGGATAGCCTCCACGACATCGCCCAACCCACCATCCCCCCACTGGTCCAAGGCAGCCCAAACCAATTTTGCAAGGGCACTACATCTGAGCTCCCCCTCCAACCCGGCAACCCTGATGAAGTACCTTGTAACACACCCAAACGCCACTGGACTGCATAACACCAATCGGTATTTCAAATGCATCCTATACAACCTAAGACAGGGAAATTGGAGTTTCTCCTATGCACAGCAATCCGAAGACACTCACCCTCAAACTGGATATGTGCAACTCTACAGAGGACAAACGGTGTCTAACGCGCCCACCCCATTACCACCCTTACCTATATCCAGGATCAACTATCTAGACCACCAAGACATCCCATATGATCTACAAACCCAAAAGCAGGTGTGGAACCTCGTCACCTGTCCCCTCCTATCCCCACAAGTATGCTCCACAATGTGGCGATACATGCACCACACATACAGAACAGCTGACCGTACTTTCTCAACTTTCAAGACATGCGCCATCTGTGGCGGACCCAACGCAATAGCACACCACCTGGAAGAATGCCCGCCATCTGCGCATATCTGGGCCAACGTGATGCACTTGTTTTAACAATCACCCACAACCAAATTCTGACTATCCCGTGATATCATGGCACTCAACATGGCATCACCTATCCCCCAGAAACTGAGGGCCCTAATTGTGTGCATTGCAATATGGTCCATTCACACAATTACCCTCGACGCCTTCAACGGGATCTTCCACAACTTTAACCAAACCATCTTCAGGTTCCACAATCATTTGGCTGACCACTTCCAAGCCTGGCTGTTCAGCTCACTCCACACAAATGAGAGACGGATGGGTACATGGATTCCAATCTGGTTCCTCCGATATGACACTGAAAACCTCACAGTCTCCATAGGCGGTACACCCTACTAGCCAGGGTTGCCATGCCACCCAAGGTCTAGTCACCCACCACCTGTGGCCCCCAGTCACACCAAAGTGTGCCATGTCATATTTTGAGTTCTCTTTATTTTGCTTTGCTCTCTCTTCCCGCTTCTGTTTTTTTCCGCCTCCTCTTTTCTCCTACATATCGGATGTGTCTGTCCCCTGGTTGGCCATCCTCGTACAAATAAAATAATGTGTTCAGTAGAACATTTACTGATCACCTCCATCACTAGGAAGAAGTTTTTAAGAGACTGTCTGTGACTAACCTGAAGATTAAGCCACGGAATTGTCACTTTTTCAAGAAGGAGCTGAAATACCTGGGATTTGTGATTAATGCAAATGGATTGCAGCTGCAACCCCAGAAGATAGCAGCTATTGAGCGCACGGCTGTACCAAAGAGTGTCCAAGACATCCATGTATTCCTTGGGATGGTTGGATACTACAGAAGATTTATTCAGGACTTCACCCAAATAGCTGGGCCTTTGTTTTATTTATTAAAGGTTCTGAAAAAAGGATTTGCATGGAATGAATAGGCCCAGGACTCCTTCAATGGATTACGCTGGTATCTGATAAATTTGCTGATTCTGAAATATCTGAATTTTGATCAGGATTTATCATTCAAACTGATGCTTCATTGACAGCGATTGGCGCCATACTGAGCCAAGTAGATGAACTTGGGGATGAACATCTGGTGGCGTATGTGAGCTGGACACTCTCAGCCACTGCAGAGGAATTACACCATAACTGAGTGTGAATGCCTTGTGGTCATTTATGCCTGTAAGCAGTTTTGGGTGTATGTCAATGGAATGCACTTTAAGGTGGTGATGGACCACTCTTCGCTGCATTAGCTGCACAATCTATGTGAACCTGAAGGATGACTGGCTCGATGGGCACTTAAGCTTCAGGCTTATGATTATGAGATAGTCCACCAAGTGGGGGCTTCTCACCAGAACGTGGATGGCTTATTGCGGTTACCAATGGTCCAGTTGGTATACCCGCAGGTGGATGAGATATTCCAGAGAATGGTCAAAGGAAGAATCAATGATGAGCCTCGAGAAAAACAAGGTGCACTTCAAAAAGCAATGGAAAACACTGAGATCATGGATGAACAAGTATTTAAGATGATAAATGGGAATTGGCTATTATTCCCAAAACCGTTGGAAAGAGCAGCAATAGTTCAAGCCGCTCATAAGGTTGTTGGGCATGGAGGCCTGAGAAAAACAACTGACCATATTCGCCAGTATTATTACTGGGAATCAGTTAACTACAATGTCGCAGATTATCTGGCTTGTTGCATGGAATGCCAACTGCATAGACCACACAAGAATACAGCTGGATAATGATTAGTCCGACCTGGATTTGAATAGCACATGGTGTCCATTGATGTGATGGGACCGCTGGTGATGAGCACAGGAGGAGTGAAGTGCATCATAGTAGCCATCGACCATCTGACAAGATGGGTTGAAACAAAAGCCCTAACCAGAGTTGACGCTACCAGTAATGCGAGATTCATCTTGGATCAAGTAGTATACTGGCATGGATGTCCACAAGTCATACTGAGTGATAATGGGACCAACTTCACATCTCATGTGATCTTCAGGTTAAACAAAATAATGGGGATATTAGGAGTCATGTCAGTACCATACCAGCGGGAGATGAATGGACTGCTAGAACGGGTCAATGGAACGCTGGCTGTGACGCTGAGGAAGCTAGTCGCAGGGAGAACTTCCACGTGGGGAATGTACCTGAGTCCAGTAATGTTTGCTTACAACATCAGTCATCATACGGCGATGAGAAAGACGCCATTTAAATCACTATATGGGAGGAAGGCCTTGTTTTTGCCAATATTATATTCGGTATTAGAACCTACATTGGGGATGAGTACCAAACAATACCTGAACCAACTGATGAGTATCCTGATCAATATGCAATTGCAAGCATTTGATACAACCTTGAAGAAAAGGATACAAGCAAAATTGACAGATGATAAGAACTGACCGCCATTAGAAGAATATTGAATATGAGAAAGAGTCGCCTATTGTGATACACATGGTTTTGGATGAAAAACAAATTGGATGCATTATAATCAGGTCCATTTGAATTAATCACCAAGATGGCAACTGATGCTTACTCCATCAATAATCTCTTGGATGGAAGAGTAGTAAATCAAGTCCATGCTAAGTATCTAAAGCGTTGGATCAAAGAAAAAAATAAAAAGTTTCCTGAAGGACCAATGAACCATAAAGTTGGTCATGTCCTGATGATTAGGTCAAGTCCGAAAAAAGGACCTCTGAACCAATCTAGATAATTAAGTCCAAAAAAAGGACCTCTGAATCATAGAAAAAATGGTAGGTTTAAGTGCCCAGGATTCAGTTTGGGGTAAAAGAAGGACCTCTGAACTGAGACAAGGTCGAGTCCCATTGGAAAAAAAGATTTTTTAAATGCATAGAAAAAAAAGCCAATATATTCTTTATAATTTTCCTTTTATTGGTCATCCTCAGTATGAGGATGATTCCGCCTATGTCGCCTCTTGGGGAGAGAGGATGGATTGCGGTAGGAAGAAATAGCCTGTCAAAATCAATATGCAATTGGACACTTGCAAGGGCGAGACCTACATGAAACCACATTCGTTGAGTGGATGCTGAGCCCTGAGAGAACGTGACTAGGGGAAGGGAAATTGATACATCAGAAGAAGCCAATCATGAAACCTGGAGCGGGGAGGAAAACAGCAATATAGGAAGAGGCAATCAGCAAATAACCCTGAGTAATCCTGATAAGGCACCAGCGCCAGAATTGTCTTAAGTACCTGCCGATGGGCCTCATCAAGAACACCAGACATGTGCACCAGCAGCAAAGAAGGAATACTCGATGGGGTTGTCAAATCAAGCCCTGATTAATGCCATCAACAGAAGATAACAATGAGAAGCTCCAGAGAAGAGGTTTGTTGAGCATCTCAACTTATTTTCTGGAAGAGGCGGAGGTCTGGATCTGACAAGCTGTTAAGAAGCTGCTGGTAGTGGGATTCTGAGTTCGACATATGAGCAGGACTAGAGGGGGATGTTGGACTTATATAGAAGTTGACATTATGCACTCTATAATCCTTTAGGCTCCAATTTTGGGAAATTAATTTCAAAAATTAATAAAATAAGCTTTCTGAGGGAGGAATTAAGAATGACTTACATCCAAAAAGCTATAAGCAAAATAATGAGGGCAAATAGAAATATGTATTATTAACCAAGCTGTGAAACAAACATCAATGGCAAAGAGTCTCCTGTCTAGGATGAGGAGAGAATCAGGAATTCAAGGATGCTGGAACAATAATCCTGAATATGACAGCGGGTCATATACCCTGATGGGGGGAAAACTGGATCCTAGGAATGATATCATCACAAGTAAATCAATCAGCTCAGCTGACAAGAGGTCATGGGGACCACACTCTGAGTAGGCGGTAGCGAGGAGGAAGAGGAGAAATGCCATATGCCAAAGGTCGTCCTGAGCAGCATTGAGTATTGACAAGTGTACTATGCTTGAACCAATGAAGTATTCAACCAGGTGTCCAAAGTGGTGTTCCCATGCATCAGTCCTTTTCTCGCGGAAATCTAGGCAAGAGAGGGGATGTGTTAGAATTTTTTTCCATATTCCCAGCCTGCTAAATTACCTGGTGTCACTAGGGGAAATTTCCCTATAGCGAAGTGAATCAGAAATCAGTTGGCCTGAATTTCAAAGGAACTATTTTTGGGGGATTTTGGGATATTTGCCTGGTTGTATCCATCGAGGATTGAACCAGATGAATACCTTTTATCTCATTGGGTGGAGTAGCTGACGAAATAGGGGCATCTAATAGTGATTAACTATCAGGTGTACTGGTTGGGATCGGTTGGGTTTCATCACTGACTGATTGGGAATGTATGATGAGTTGCGAGGCAAGTGATGCTGCCTGCAACTAGTGAATCAATTGGTTGTTGAAGTGATCTGCCATAATGGGTAAAAATTCCCATTACTTAAGCAGGTCTCTAGCCAATTATGGTTGATTCACTTGGATCAAGAGGAAAGCGTTAGGGACATGTTTCTGACTCTCTCCGTTTAAGTTCTCAAGGATGTCCAATAATGGAATCCAATCCAGGATGGGAAAGACCATCACTGCTGAGACGAGGAAGGATGATTAAATGGCAACGGCTGCCGTTTCATTGAAAAGGTGTCAACTGAGGGTTAAACAGCTGAATCCCTTATAAATTTCCTAGGATTCACTATAATAAAAACAACTATTACTACAAAAAATATTATTATTAGTTTTATTGTAGATTTGGTTATAGTTAGACTATCAGCATCTAGCGCGAAGTTCCATCTCAAGGATATTATTGTGGAAGGCAATAATTGGTAGACTCTAAGAGAGAAGAGTAGAGATCTGAGTGGGGATCTAGGGACAAATGGAACCACAACTAAGGGATCACTGCCGACTGTGTGTTGGGCCAAAAGAGACTGTCATCAGGAGATCTTGACAAAGATTGGGTGGACAGTATTGCAGGGAATGAATCCCTATTAGTATGACTATCAAGTATTCAATTGGAATTACTGGCTGAAGCATTGGGCCTGATAACAATTCTAACTTAACTAAGGATAATAGTCTCCATACTAATATTGGATCATATATTCTTTACAACATGAGGTGCATGAGGAAACCAAACCTGTGCATTATTAAAGATTACTAGGGTTGACAACTGATAATCAACTCCAGAGTAAATTTTTACAGGGGGGAACTCAATTGTGTTACTGAATATAAATAAGACCCTCCTTCAATGAGTAGAGGGAGTGTTTATGCGTCTGGGGAGATAACTGCTTGACCAGCTCCACGCCCTCAGGGCAGGCCATTTAACTGGCTAAGACCTGAGCGACTAACAGAGCGTTGGGGGCCAGAGCGACAGAAGAAACAACGGGGGGCAATTGACAGGATATGGGTGGCAGGAATCATGGTAACAAAATCCACTTCCTCTGGATCCGCAGAACAGTGGGTGAGCTGCAGCTAAGAAAATCAAGAAGTACATTGAGTGCTCCTTTCATGAACTCATATTTGAAATTAAAACTACACAAATCCTGATAGGTTTGGGCTTGCTGATGCGCCAATTTTTTGGGTTTACAAAAGTACAAGAGAGCCTGGTGGCCCATGCGGACCATTAACTCATGTTGAGCACCCTGTAACAGATACTTTCAATGAGTTAATGCCCATGCAACGGCTGCCAACTCCTTGTCATAAATAGCCCATGACTGTTCCATGGAGGTGAACTTCCAGAAAAAATAAGTGACCGGGTGTTCCAATCCATCATGCTCCTGGAGCAACACTGCCCCCATGGCTACTGACAAGGCGTCGCATGCAATGATATATGGCTTGGTGGGATTGGCATGTTTCAAAACAGGAGGGGACACAAACACATTTTTAATCGATTCAAATACCTGTTGGCATTCAGCCATTCAGAAGAATGGTACATTTTACCCTGTAAGGGGGTGGAGTGGGGCAGCAAGCTGGGAAAGTGCTGGGGAGAGCTTTTTTTAAGAAAATGATGTTTCCCAAGAAACTCCATAGTTGTTTCTGTGTAGTTGGGGTTGGCCATTCCTGGATAGTATAAACTTATTGAGAGAGATTGCATAACCATCTTTAATGATGAGGTTCTCAAGGAAGGTAACCTCCTCCTTATAGAACTTGACTTGGAAGGCTTGAAAAACAAGCCTGCCTTATGCAAGGCGGCCACAACTGCTTCCAAGTCGGCAGCTTGTTGTTTGGGAGTCAGGGAGTGAACCAGAATGTTGTCAATATATGCAACTGCGCAGGTAAACCGGAGGTCACCCAGTACATTGTCAATCATGCATTGAAACATAGCGGGAGCGTTCTTCAGCCCAAAGGCATTACGTGGAATTGGGAAATGCCCCGCTTCATACAGATTGCTGTTAACCATTCTTGCCCTTTCATTACCCAAATCTGGTTGAATGCATTGATGAGATCCAGCTTAGAAAACACTCGAGATTTGGCGATTTCTTGGCTTATTGTCTGTTCTAAAGGCAGGGGGTAGGGATTGAAAACTGTGATTTTATTTAAGTGTCCATAGTCCACACAGGGGCAGATAGAACCATTGGCTTTTTTAGAGAAGATGATGGGAGACGCGACTGGTGAGGTCTCCTTGAACAACCATCCTTTTTTCAACATATCATCCAACCAGGCGTTAATCGCAGCCTCCTCCTCAGCTGTATGGGGATATAACGGGCAGTTGATATTCACCAACTCACCATTATACAAAAACCACAGTTGAATCTAGTGTGGGGGGCAAACAATCCGATTTTTTTAGAATTAAAAATGCTTTGATAGCGCATTAAACTTTCTGAGAATCAGATGGTATGCTTTTAGGGGAGACAAGGGACGTGATAGAACTGCGACCTTGAGCTTTCTTGAGAGTGTCAACTAGGGGAATTCACCCTCCAGTTGATTATTAAAGAATGTCAGCATGTTAGACTCCAGGTGGATCTTGACATGTTGCCGGCGCCACCATCCCACTTTTAAGATTACTAGAAACACCAAGTTTGGCATAGCAGAAAAGCGGTCGCAGAAGCTGAACTGGTGTATTGAAAATGTGACTGATCAACATATCAGGTATGAGGTTTGGGAGGCTGATGATGCAACCATCACTGAAGGACCTGCATCCATGGCAAGTTCCAATTGCTGGGCCAGTTCTACACTCATGAACTTTCACGCGGCTCCAGTGTCCACCAGGGCCGTAAAGGAGACGTGATGGGGCCCAACACTAATCTATATGGGTACTAAGAAGTAAGCGGAGTTCTCTTTATTGGTAGTTTTGGCTGAATCCAGTGATACTGAAGAGATGATAGTGGGGTCACGGGAAACCACTAGGCTTTGGTGGGGAGTAAACTTGTTACAAGTTGAGATTTCAGATTCTGATGAAATGGGCATTATAGCTGCGGCAACTTGGGGTTTGGGTTTGAAGTTTTGAGTGGGACTAGACTATTGTGGACAGAGATAATCTTCTTCACAGCCTGGTTCAGTTGAAAAGGAGGGACCATTCCTACACCAATATATGCGAGAAAGGCGGAAATGGCTAAGAATAATGATTGATCAATTATGTTAGGCAAACAGCAAGTAAGAATTAGAATGGCCTGCCAGCCAAGGTGCCAGAGCACCTGAACGGCAAACCAGAATGCTACCAGCTCTGCTGATGGTATGACAAATATGGAACTGGAAAGGAGTTTCACCAATGTCTGCGGTGAGCCAGAATTTTGTACAGGCACAAAATAGAATACCAGACAAACTGGCCGTCAACCCTGAGGGGTATGAGAGTGCCAGCGGACTAGGCAGTTTAATTCCCAACATATAAAAGCTGAATTTTTGGGGAATTATTTTAATGGAAAATTTAAAGAAGAAAGATTGACCAACAATTTTCTCAGTGCAATGCAACTGATTAAATAGTAGTCGATTTAGAGGGGAAACAAGCTGGGATTGGTTCCCACAAGTTCACCCTAACTGGCAGATTGTTTGGAATGTGGAACAGATAATTTAAAAGGGAACTGACATTGAAGAATTTAGCGGCAGGATGAGTTGCTATTAGCTTGACCTCACATGTCCAAACTGAGGCTCAACTGCATTTCCAACAGTTGGAATAATGGCATTTAATCCCAATGAGCAGCAGGAATCCCCCAAGGCCACCCCTCATAAGGGTGGGTCCATTTGGTTGGGAATGGGTTTGGGACGCCCAACCCACCCATGCTCAGTCGCTGGGCCATTTGTTCAGTCAGTAGCATTGCATCAGGTGCAATGCTAGATTTACCAGCGGGGAGCTTCAAACCCTCGTTGATGGTGTCTGATGCTGTTACCTGCCCATCAGGGATGATCCCCAACGATTTTGGGAGGGTGATTTTCCCTATCATCATGATAACCAAATTGGAACCGTCAGGAATTCTGACTAATAGGTTAGTCTGATTAGGAGGTGGAAAACTTTCTTCAATGGAGTTGACCATGCTCAGGTTTGATGTCAATTCTTTTTTTCTCACTTTTGGTAATGCCTGTCCCCTGGCCAGCTTGTCTTTAATAAATAAAGAAATAGTATCACAAATTTCAGAAATGATTCAGCAACTAAAAAATTGTGTAACTAAATCATTTTACATGTTTAAAAACTACTGAAACAATTAGGTAGTTTGTTCTAATAGAATAATATAACCACACATAAAGTCAACAATTGAAAGATGCTTCATCATGTTTACATAACAGCATACCGCAGTGATCCAACCAAATCAGCATGCCTTCACTGTGGCCAGTTTGATGATTCACTGCATTGGTTTTTACTCTTCCAGAAAACATAAACTATATATAAAGAATCTAGAAACCTTAAAGGGAATTGGTACATTAGCTGATTATCAGCTACATGATTCTCTTGATTAGATTTTGCATCTAGTCTTAGAACTGTTCTTTACCAAATCAGTTTAATTGTAATTTCATTTAAAATTTTAATATTTATTTAACATTTGCAAATGCTTTAATTGTGTCATGAAGAATGATTATAATAATAAGACCAGCCTGGAACTTCAGGTGAGTGAACATTCAAAATTCCAGCCAGAATACCTTCAGTACACCTATTCATATTGATAGATGAGACAAGAAAAAGGCAGCCACAAGCACCAGACAACAACCCTAAATTTGGCAATCATATTTGTGAAATTCTGGCAAACTGCTAAATCCATAGATAAAATTTAAAAACTTTTAGGGATCATTTTTATTGGAATCTTCAATAGGTGGGAAAATGAGGTTATGGAGTGGCTGTGAACCTGTCAGGTTCTGCTGCCTTATAAGCTCATAATTAATTGGGGACTTAAAAATTCCACTCAAAGTTAGTATTTTTTTAATCTATAATCTTGCTGGTTGGGCATACAGAGATTCTATGATGCTGGATCAATTCTGGCCTGGCCATCTGACTTATGATCAACTCTTAGCAACTTCCACTTCTGATGTGATTTTGCTTTGTGGACTGGCATTACTTCATCTGGAAGGTGACTGGATGCACCCATGGATAGGCCATATATGACTGGCCACACTGGGTCATGAAGGGGTTTTTTGAACCTGTATCTATCAGGGATGGGCTCAAAATTTTCACAATGAAAATCCATGGTGAATGGGAATTCCCATGTCAGGGAAACTGGAGCGCAGGAGTCACAGAAGGAAAAGTGCCAGACAAAAGTTGCAACAACAAGACAATCTGACCCAGCAAGAGAAATCAACGTCCCAGGCAACCTTGGCTATGTTTACATATAAATTTGGTATATAAAATGCACACCAAACTGACATCAACCCTCAGGGACATGAGGCCCTGAGAGCTGTGAAAGTTAGCACAAGAACTGCAGCAAAACGTGGCAAAATAAGATTATTAGAGTTGGCATATTAGACCATGCATGGCAGGCGGGTTTGCGCCCAACTTGGGCTTATATTAGAGCGGGAAAAGGACTACAATCATCATGATGGTTCCAACCAAGGCATACTTTATAAAAATAAACAGAAAAGTAGGAAAAATTTGTTAAATAATCCCTAAAGCTTTATTATTATTAACTGTTTATCTGATAAAAGTAAATCCTTTCTCAGATTAATTCTATATTTAAAAGATAAGATTTTAAATGGTTGCAAAGTGATTAAAATAATCCAATCTGAGCCATAAGATTTTTTTACCAGTCAATAAAATCAAAATTATATGAATTCAGCGAACTTTGTTACTTTGCTATGCATGATTTTCCAGATTTGAGGTTTATTTCTGCAAGATTTTCTGCCTCTGGCGAGCTGTTTTCTTCAGCTCCGGCTGACAAATTCTAGAGCCCATTTCTGGTCAATGACCTTGAAAAATTAATTACCTTTAAGGTTTCTGGACTTGACTCCAAGGGCTTTTTTGATTTTTCTTTAAAGGGGCATTAAACACCAGGAAATATGCTACTAGCTGTGACATCACCCTCTGCTATTGGATGGAGTTCTATGCTGATTAAGGGGGAACATTGGCTAAGGTAGAGCTCTTGTGGGGGTAGGCAACTTCATGGCAGCTAAGGAGGCTTGGGTAGCAGGACCTACAGCATCTGGAAATCTAGCATGAAAGTAACAAATTAGGTCCTGAGCATTGGTTATTCTAAATGGGATACCAATCTGTTCTCATTCTCATCATAACCTTTTCAGAACACCTGTTATTGTAGGTGGCATCAGGATAGGTGGGAATCAAGAAAAGCATCAATATCATATTGGGGTTCACTATCTACTATAATAGGCTTAGGGTGAGATGGCATGAGACCATCAAAATGGGTCAGGAGGAGCTCCTATAAGGTAATGAACACTTTTATGTAAGGGGTAATTTAACCTAGTAAGCTTATGGGCCAACCTTTTTGATGATCTTGAGGGGTCCAAAACGCTTGGGAGCCTAACTTGTGACAGGATTGCTTCAGGTGGAGGCTCTTGGCGTTGACTATGACAAAGTCGCCTGTCTTTCACTCAGGGCCTTCATGGCGCTTTCAGTCAGCATAAGCTTTTTAAATCATCGCATCATCATCAAGATGGTCCTTCAATACCTGTTGTATGTCTCTGAACTCTTTAGCGCTCTCATTGGCAGAAAAAACGGTGGACTCAATCCGCAGACAGGTTAAAGTTGGGGTTGCACCATAGTTTGATAAAAAAGGTGATGTGCCTGTAGAGATAAGATAATGTTATTATGGGAGAATTGCATTAGCAGGAGGTGAGAGGCTCAATTTAATCTGTTCAGCGTTGGGATAACTACAAGAGAATTTCTTCAAACCTTAATCCACCCTCTCTATCTGCTCATCTGACTGGGGGTGGAAGGCTGTAGAGAGGCAGGGATGTATTCCTAGGATAAACAGTAGGGATTTTCAAAGAGGGCATTGAATTACAGGTTACAATCACTGACAATTTCATCATGGAGCCCATTTATACAAAAAATGTAGTCCATGAAGAGGCAGACTGTCTCTGTAAGTATCATACAGAAACCACTACATTTGGATTGGGAGCAATGCCCATTATGCTCAAAAAAGGGGCGGGGGCTGAAACCTGTGCCTCTCACCACCCATGGTGATATAGCCCATGTGGTGGATGATAGGTAGGTCTTGATGTACCCCCTGAGGGATGCAGTGCCTCTCCTAGAATTATACTGATCTGAACTGGTGGCAAACATTTGTAGGGTTTTCTGAGAGGTGGTAAAACTGCGCATAACACCTCAAACCCACCAAGATCTCGCCATTGTGTCAATGTCACACCCACCCCCAACAGGTATGGGGTGATCAACCCCTTTCCTCACCAACTGGGTCCAGAATTATGTGGCTTGGCCCTGTGTGCAACCTGTTATCCATCCAAAACGTTTCCGCCATAGCAAGTGCATGCATGATATAAAAATTTAATTAAAGTAATGAGACCAGAGCAAATTCAGCTAAGCAGTCTGGACCAGTGTTGGTTGAAAATTAGGTTTGGGAACCCAATATGACAGCTTGGCTCAAATTTATTCCTGATATTGGTTAACCAAGGCAAGCTAACCAGAGGATGGAGGATATGAGCTCATTGGAGCAAAACTTATACTAAACTAAAATTTGAAAAAAACGGAAAGAGATGCATATATCACTCAAACTGAATCAAAAAACAAAAAAACTAAAATTATCCAACCAGGTCAGAGGCGGTAAACTGCTATGCATCCATTATGGGTTGAGTGGAGTTCAGGAGGCTCATCTTCCTCCTCTGCGTCAGACTGTGTATGGCAAAGTGCTGAGAGCACAGGCGTGGGTGCATTTCAAAATGGGGTTGAGGTAGCAGAGTGGGGCTTGTAGCTTGAATTTTGCTAAGAGGATGGTGGTGATATATTTGGAGAGGTTTTTCTCAGCCCCAAGGCAAACTTTGGGAGGAGTGGTGAAGGTGACGATGTTGTTGCTGGTAATACAGGTCTTGGGGCCAAATTTTGCAACCATTGCAACTTTTTGTATTGCTTTGTTACCAATTTAATGGAATATGAGGAATTCTTTTTTATGAACTTGTTGCATGGTGGAAGGACAGTGGTGGGTATCCCTTTGGCTAAGACTGCAACTGATTTTGCTACAGCCTTCAGAGGGGGCAACAATCAGGGGAGGCAAAAGCCTCTTTGGTGAGTTGGTGGTCACTTCAGAATTCATTGCATCAAAGCATAGAGCATAGTGCTGAGTTGATAGTTGAGCTGCATATTCTGCGTTTAGGTACATTTCAAGGCCTGAGGCCTCAACCAAGTTGGGGATGGGATTTCCCAAATCATCAATTTTCTCAAATAATCCCAGAGCTCTTTAAGAAAACAATAGTTTGATTAACATATGGGTGGGCTGGGTTGGATGTCTGGGTGGAATTTTTTATTTACTGGGGTCAATGCTGGCTTATGGATTAGTTAGAGTGGGAATGGGGGTTTGACATGTAGGTTCCTTATTGGCTGAATCAGTGGCAGTTGCATCTACCATTTGAGTGGAGGGGGAGGGATAGTTGTGCCCCATTTGAATAAAGTTTTTGGATTGACAATGGGTTCATCATGGGTAGTTTTGAGCGTGTGGGCTCCAGCTTGGTCTATGATGGGGCAGCACCACTTTGAGTGGTTCAGGTTAAAACAAATGGGGCATATCACGCACCCTTTATCTACTATGGCCCAGAAAGGGTGGTTGGGGCATAGGGGAAACCGGTGCAAGGGGGAATTGAAATGGTGATTATGGTTGATATTGGGTGTATATTTGCAAAGATGCAAGGGTCCACAAGTTGGGTGGCTCCATTGGGAACCACAAATTGTAGAATGGGGGCAGCGCCCTGTACCAACAACCTAGTTATTTGTTTGTTGTATAAAGTATTAGGGGGAGGTGGGTGGGGAAGTCTGCAAATTGAACCACAAGATTGAAGTCATCAGGCAAATGGGTGCGAGTGGTTGGGATGGGGTTCTCTGCAATACCAGGGAAATGTTGGCTGCAATTGCAGCATCAGCTTCACAGGTGAAGCTGAGGTCAAATTTACCTTTTGTAGGGGCAGAAGTTAATGAAGCCTGCAGGCTACATAAGCATCTAGGCTAATTCTATTATTTTTTCATTGTAAGTAAACAATTTTGCAATATTCATCCCAGAGGCTGTATTGCATCTTGTTTTTGGGGAGCACTATGGAGATATAGGGCACCGCTTGGGATTGTGAAAGGTGGAGGGTGAGATCCTTGGGTAACATATCAACCTGAGGCATTGAGGGGCTGGTCAACCTAGTTCAAAAGCTTATTCCTGGGTGGAATATGCTATTGAGTTTTGCCACTGCCTCATTTAAGAGCAGCAGGCAGTTGGGGCTGAGAAACATTGGGGTTTTTATGTGTGTTGGTTTTCAAAGTTGTTTAGTTCTGCTTTGATTTTTCTAAATTTACTCAGAAGTGGTATTGAGCAGAAAGATAAATTTATTCCATATAGCAATTGTGCAAAAAATGTAGTTTTCCCCAGTAAGCTTACAAAGCACTTCCCAAAAAGTACTTTTGTCACTATATTTTCTTAAATTCCCCCTTTTTGATAAAAATGTTAAATTTCCTAAAGTTTTGGTCTTAAGTCCTTATTTAAAAATCAAAAAGTGTGATGATCTCTGGTCTAAGCACCCCCTGGCTGTCCTTCATGGCTGGTTTACTCATTCTTAACACATCAATTTGGTCAGATGTGCCTGCGGCATTCTGGCTTGGGTTCAGGGTAGTAATTCACTTTGAGTTCCAGGTCAGTCTTTTTAAAATTATCAGCACACTCCATGACACAATGGAGTGATCCATAGCTTTGGCCCTATTCATCTCATCCTTTGGGTGGGATGTTGTTTAATTTTCCTAAAACAGCACCCAACCTCTTTCTAGTTGGCAGAGTTTAGCCCTAACCTGGCCCATCTAGGCCATGACGTTCAGGAACCGAATTTGTGCTTAATGTTGTCTGCTGGCGACACTGGAGAGAACCATAATAAGTTTGTATCAGATTTACTCCTCCTTCCATTGGTTACTGCCATCAGTTCAGCAATACCAAAAATGCTTGCTTACAAGAAGGAACATGCCTATTTCCTTCAATCAGTGGAAATTTATCTGGGCGCACAATGGGTGTCATTTGAGGCCCTGGTAGACACAGGGATGGCTGGGAATTTTATGAGTTTGAAGTTAGCGCATCAGTTGGAATTGGACTTGGAGGTTTGGCCAGAGGTGTTGATTACATTGCCTGCTATACAGTCGTCTTACAAGGTGCAATGTCCAGTTTCATTCTGAGTGGGCAATTTTTAAATTATGTTATTATTTCTCAACCATATATAACCTAGTATTTTCAGTTATTTTTGGTGTGGGTTGGTGGAGACGCCAACAAGAGAAGGTTAACTTGACCTCAAACATGTTACTCATTGAAAATGCTCAGGGTGGTGGTGAGCTCCAACTCCTTGATGCTTTAGGTAAATCGCGGTACAGAGGTACCATTTCCACACTCGCTGTACCCACAGACTTGCCTCCTGATTTTCCCCCATCTCTGATGGCGTATAAGGGGATCTTTGATATGGAAAAAGCTGCTTAACTTCTGCCACATTCAAAGTTTGACCTTAAGTTCCACACAACAGTGGAGGTGGTTAACATCAATTGCCCACTATATACCTATACAGTGAAAGAAACTGCAGCCTTGGATGTGTGGATTGATGACATGCTTGTAAAGGGATGGCTCTTCAAGGAGATTTTTCTAGCTATCTCTCTCATTGTGTTCATGAAGAAGGCTGATGGATACTGCACCGCACCCATGTGTGGATTATGGTCATTTTGGAACAAAATCACAGTTCACAACCCCTATCCACTTTTGTTGGAACAAACAATTTCCAAAGTAATCACGCAGTTAAGAGTAAATTTAAAACTCAATTTGGTGAATGCCTTAAACCAAATATGGGTAGCCAAAGATCAGGAATGACTTACCGCTATCCAAATGAGGTGGGGCATATTCCAGTTCTGGGTTATGCCTTTTGGGCTAATGAATGCGCCTGCCACATTCCAGCAGATGATTGATGATGTGCTGGGATATCTGTGAAACATGTGCGCAGTTGCTTACATTGATGATATCCTCATTCACTCCTCAACCCCCAAACAGCACACTATAAATTTAGAGGCTGTGCTTGCCACTCTGCACAAGGTGGGCCTATTTGTGAATCCATCAAAGTGCAAGTTTTTCTGCGATGAGGCACCTTTTTAGGTAACTTGCTTTTAAAATAAGGTTTCACATTTTCACCCTGTAAACTTGAAGCCATCCTTGAGTGGCCCACCCCAATGCCCAGAAGCAGTTGTGGAGCTTTTTTTGGCACTATCATTTTCTTAAAGAAAATTTTTTCTGCCCTCTCACAATTGTCTGCGCCATTGCACCCCCTTGCTGGCAAGAATGTCCCAAGGCCATTGGACTGTAGAATGTCAGAAGGCATTTGATGCTATAAAACAGGTATTTGTGTTGCTGCTGGTGCTCAAGCATGCTGATGCAACCAAACCCTTTAAAATCACATGTGACGCATCTTCAGCTGCAGTGGGAGCAGTTTTGTTGCAGGAACACAAAAGTGTGGAGCACCCTGCAGCATATTTTTCCCACAAATTTACATCCACAGAGCAGAACTGGAATATTTACAACAAGGAGCTGGCGTCTGTATCATGATCGTTAACCCATTTTGAAGTACCTTTTGCAAAGCACTTTGCATGAGGTGACAGTGCAGACAGACAATCAAGCTCTTATGTACTTCCATAAACTGCAGAAGTTGGCACACCGTCAGGCCTGGACATACCATTACCTATGCAGTTTAACTTTAAATACAAGTTTTTAAAGGGGCCACTGAACGTTCTTTCTGATTTTCTAAGCCGGAACCCTGCCTTATGTCCCACAGAGGTGGAGGAGCAAGAGCTCACCACAGTGATTCCGCAAACCTAAATATTAACCATTGCCCCAACTGTAATTTTATCAGCAGAATGAACATGACTGCCCCCTGTCAGCTTGAGTTTTGGTTCACCAGATGACTTGTCCAGAAAATTTGTAGCTGTCAGTGCAACTTGTGGATCTGGGCACAAACGCTCCTACTAATTATGGGGGTGAAAGGAACTATGCTTTAATCATGGTTGTGGATGCCTCACCAGCTTCAAACCAAAGTGATCCAGGCTCATCACAATAAATCAGTGGTTGGTCACCCCAGCATGAAAAGGTGTCTCAATTTGGTGAAATGAACATACAATTGGACTATAATCTCTGAAGTATTCCCACATGGATAGTGAGTTGCATGACCTGCACACATGCAAAATCAGACCGTTATGAGAAAATTGACTTCTCCACCCACTGCAAAAGGCTGAGGGGCCATGGACATTGGTATCAGTCAACTTTATAGTTGAGCTCCCTACCTCAAATGGTTACTAATGTGATCATGTTCATTGTAGACAGTTCACCAAATTTGCTTTATATATCCCCTGCTCAACTTCTAACACCTTAGAGAAAACTGATTGTCTGTTTGTCCACCACGTTTTATCTATTTTCAGATTACCCCAGGAGATTGTGAGCAATAGGGGCCCACAGTTCACTGCACGCTTTTTGACAGCCCTTCTGTACATTCTGAAAATTCAACCATGCCAATCCACTGTGTATTATCCCAATTGGATGGCCAGAAATTTTGCATTAATCAAATTTTGGAGAAGTACCTTCATTGTTATGCCACCGCTGCACAGGACACCTGGGCGGATGATTTTATTGGCTCAGTTTGCCTACAATAATGCCTCAAACGCTATACAGGGGTTTCTCTATACAAAACAACGTTGAGGCACAACCCTTTCTTCTCTCCTGGTCCCTGTCTTTGTCCTGAGGTTCCCGCAGCAGATGAGCATGTTCAACAAATCCATGATACTCAATCTCTGGTCTGCAAACACCTTACCAAAGTGATTGCTGACTATAAGTAATTTTCTGATCAAAAGCACCTTCAACTCCCAATTTCAAGGTAAGTTCCCAGGTAATGCTCAACACCCAACTCCTGCACATCAAGGCCCCCTAACGGAAATTTGCCAGTAAGCAGTCAGATCCTCATGAGGTTGTTGAATATTTGGGTAATGACTCATTTTATTTAGCGCTCCCTTCCCCACTGGGAACATCACCCAGATTTTCCACGCCTCCCAGCTTTCTCCCTTTACTGGTACCCCATCCAAGGATCCTGAGCCTGTTGTTTTAGAGGAGTCAGTAAAATCTGTGTGGATGCAATTTTGCATCACACTCGTTTCCACCTCTCAGTTCAGTACCTGGTGTCTTAAAAGGATTTACCTTTGTACAAAAACAGCTGGGTTAGTGGCATTATTGTGCCAACTGTTGTGAGTTGGTGGAAGAATTCCATATGGCACACCCTGAATCCACTTGCCCTCCTCCTAAGGTCACTGAAATTATGGATATCAAACTCCCTAAGGCCTACAAGAATATTGAATTGGCTCAGTTCCCCAGTGGCGGTGCTTCACCCCTTCATAAAGAGAAGAGAAATGTAAGTTTTGGACAAGAACCACTCCATTTGGATTGGGAGCAATTCTCATTCCACTCAAAAAAGGGGCTGAGGCTGGAACCTGTGCCTCTCAACACCCATGATGATATGGCCCATGTGGTGAATGAGAGGTGGGTCACAACGTACCCTTTGAGGGTTGCAGTGCCTCTCTCAGCGTTATCCTCTGTTAAGCTGGTAAATAAACTTTGGACTTTGTCAGGAGGTGGTAAAATTGTGAAAATCACCTCAAACTCACCAAGATCCCGCCATTGTGTCAATGTCACACCCACCCCCAACAGGTATGGGGGTGATCAACCCTTTCCCCACCAACTGGGTCCAGACTAATTTGGCTTGGCCCTGGGTGCAACCTGCCATCTGCCCAAAACATTGCCACCATATCAAATGCATGCACGTGACAAAAAATATTTTTAAGCACTAGTGGTACCCATGCATGACAAAAAATTTAAAATTTGAGTAATGAGCACAAACAAATTCAGTTAAGCAGTTTGGACTCATCTTGGTTGAAAATTTTCTAGGAACCAAATATGACATCTTAGTTCAAATTTATTCTTGATAGAAGTTGCACAAATGATGCAATTTTTCACACCAAGCTTATAAGAAGCGTTCCCTGACAGGTATTATTGTTGGTCCAAGTTTCTTAAATTTCACCTTTTTAAATAAAAATTGATAAAAACAAAAAAATTTGGACTTAAGTGATTATTTAAAATAAAAGTGCAATGATCTTTGGTCTAAGCACCCCCTGGCTGGCCTTCATGGCTGGTTTATTATATTCTTAACATGTCAATTTGGACAGCTGTGCCTGCGGCATTCTGGCTTGGGTTATGGGTGGTTACTCCCTCAGATTAGACAAGTCTAATAAAATTATCAGCACACTTCATGACAACCTTGAATGAGGTAAATTTGGTATTGCAGAGAATTAAATAAGCCAACTTGGTAAAACGTCCACTACAATCATTACTGCATCATAAACCTGGGACAAGTAGAGTTCTATGATAAAATCAATAGACACTGATGTCCAAGGGCCCTTGGTTGCTTGGAGGGGGACATGCAGCTCAGTGCTCTTCAGACGACTAGGTTCTGACTGGTTACACATCAGACAAGACTTTGTGTAATTTGCCACATCTGAGGCAATAACCTTCCAAATTGTAGAAGTGACAGACCAATCCAAGCGTTTTGTCCTTGCCAGGGTGGCCAAACTTGGAGGGTCATGAGCTTTGCTGATCACTTTCTCTCTCAGGGGTCCAGGTAGTACCCACCACTTGCCTTGATAAAAGTTGCCCCATCCAGAACTGGTAGCTTTTGTCCAGGGCTTGCCATATTTATGGCAGGCCTGATTAAATTTGTCATAGTCAGCCAACAGGGGTTGGGACAATCTAACGTGAGCAGGGGCTCAGTATTTCCTTACAAAGTAAACATTATAAGAAGAGGGGCTAGTTTGAAAGTGGGTTTACTTCACCTGTTCCAGCTTAATTAACACCCAGGTATTGTGTGTGTCAATTAGTTTGGCTCAAGGGTGAAGGCAGTGTTCTGGGATAATGCATCTGGTTATAATATTAGGTGCCCTTAATGAAGTTGAATAGGAATTAAACTCTGAAAGGATTTCCAACCACTGGTACTGGCAAAGGCATAGCTTTTGGGGTGAGGCGCAGTAGTACATCAATGATTTGTGGTCAGTGTAGACAGTAAAGGGCCACTTAGACTTGCAAATGGTGGCGCCAGTGCTTCAAAACCTTGACAACAGCAAGGAGTTCCTATCATAAATAGCTTAGTTGAGCTGCACATGGTCATCTTTTTAGAAAAATAAGCAACAGGCCGTTTCACTCCATTCTCCCCACCTGCAACAGAGAAGCTCCCACCACAAAGTTGGAAGCGTCAGTGGCAATAACAAAGGGGCGGCTGGGATCTGCATGTTCTAAAATCAGGCTGGACAAGTGTAGGGACTTAAGAGCATGGTATGCGGCGTTGCATTCTGTGGTTCCACTGAAAATCTTCTTCCCTGATGCGGTGTAGAGGGGTGGCAACTTCTGAGAGCTGGGATGTGAACTTATTGAGGAAATTACACGTCCCTGGGAGGCTGCTTAAACCTATGAAAGATGAGGGAGTATCTCAATTGTGGATAGCTGCTTCCTTATCTGGGCAATCATGTGGCCATGGGAGAGAATAATGTTTCCTAAGAACTCAATCTTATACTGGAAGAACCCATACTTGCTGGCCTTGTAGTAAGCTTTGCATGTTCAAGTTGCTCCATGATGGATATAAGGAGGCAGGCGTGGGATCATGAATCTGGCTTAAAGACCAATATGTCATCCATGTATGCAAACACGCTGGTTCCCATGTTTTACAAGACAGCATCAAAGGGATGCAAGAATGGAGCACGTCCCAGATAATGAGGGGTAGAGTTATCCCACATGACAAGGGCAGAATAAGTGTTATCCAGGGACTTGCAGAGAAGGCCATATATCTAATTGTGAGATTCCTAACCTTGATGCCTTCTCTTGGAACAGATACGAGTAATGTGCTGTAGTAAGGTTTCCTTGGGCCAAGTGGACAAAAGAGTTATAGTCTATAAAGTGGAAGGGGGAAAATTCCTGGGCTTGAAAAAGGTTTTCAATGCTGGAAGAGATTCCAGAGAGATCTATTATTTTCACCAGTGGAGAGTAACCATTGGTGAGCTTCCTATAAAATCTCATGGAGCAGCAGCTGTAAAAGGAGGATGCCGCTAAGTCCTTGCCTTGAGACTTCTGGAATGCTCTAAGTCTGGACAACGTGGTAAAGATATCATTTTTGAATTTTGAATTGCGCAAATGGTGGAAGGTGAGGATGGTAATGGCAGGTACTGCACACTGTATGAGAGTCTTGAGTGAGGGGAGCTGCATGACACACTTGGCACACCTTATTAAGCAGGTAACAACCAAGGCCAGGAGAGATACAACAGTACCAGCCCAGTGAACTGCTTTAAAAGAAAAAGTCTGAGATGGTTGGTCTAACTCTAGCCACCCAACAGAAAATAAAACTCACAATAAAGTTAAGGATTTTCTCAGATAATGTCAGGGAAACTAGAGCGTGAGAGGTTGCAGAAGGAAAAGTGCTAGGCAAAAGGTGCAACAACAATGCAAAGTGACCCAACAAGAGAAAGCAACGTCCCAGGTGATCTTAGTTATGTTTCCATATAAATTTGGTTTAAAAACGCATGCTAAATTGATTAAAACCCTCAGAGACATGGGTCCCTAAGATCTGTGGCAGGTAGCATAAGGTCTGAAGCAAAACGCGGCAAAAGGAATGTGGCAGAGTTTACATGATAGGTCATGGTGTGGCGAGTGGGTTTGCGCTAAACTTGAGCATTAGACAAGAGTGGGAAAAGGAGTCCAACCATCGTTACGGTTCCAACCATGGTTTTTTAATGAAATAAACATATAAATATAGAAAAACTTGTTTTAATAATCCATAAAATAATAATAATTTAACTGTTTATCTGAGAAAAATAAGGCGATTTTTCAGCTTGGGTCTAAAATCTAGGAAAATTGCAATGGTTTTAAAGCAATTAACAAAACCTGAAATTAGCTGTAAAAATTTTGCATTTCAACAAAATCAAAATTTTATGAATTTATCAAATTTCATAACTTTATGAAAAGTATTTTCCAGATTTTGGGGTCAATTTCTGGTGGATTAGCTGCCTTTGAAAAAACTGTTTTCCTAATTCCTGGCTGGCAAAGCCAAAACCCATTTCTAGTCAATGACCTTAGAGAGATCATCAGTTACCTTTAGATGTTTCAGCCTTTACTTCAAGGGCTTGTTTTATTTTGCTATAGAAGGGCATTCAACGCCATGTAATATATCACTAGCTGTGACATCTCACACCTGAAACCAATTTACTAATTTATTTTCTGCGTATTCCATTTTACTTTTATTGGAAAACTTGAACCACATGAGGCAACTTAGCAAGGGGAAGGATTGCTACCAAGTTCCTGCTGATGAAGACCTTTGCCACCATCTCTTTTCCATACTTACCCTGAATTTTCTGTAAACTAATGAGTGGTTAACATAGGGGAAAAGACATGACCTTGAGGTATACACCATCAACCACCTCTCATCTACCACATGGGCTAAATTACCAAGGATGATGAGGGTGATGGCCACCCACTTCTTCTCCTTTTTGGTCTGAAATGAGAAAATCTCCCAGTTTGCTGCGGGGGTTGCTCCCTGGAATTACAAAATGGTTCAAATTAAATAGATTTAGAGACAATAATAAATTTTTAAAAATTAACTAGAAAACCTTTTAAATTTCTATATATGGTCAATCTAAGGTTAAATTATGCTGCGCCAGAATATAAGATTGAGTAACCATCCCATTTCTAGCAATTGATGAAGCAGCTCAAGCATGTATTAGATGAACAATTGACCCACCCCTTATCAAATTTCCGTGAGTTTTCATATTCTACCCTCTGCCCTATTAATGTATTTTTTGATTTTTTGAAAATACTAATAAGTAAGGTCCCATGGTCCTCTTATCTCAGTTATGGTATAAATTATCCTTTTTAAAAAAGTAGGCAATTTTTAGATGAACTTTAGGTAGGGGACAATTTATGACTGTTGGTGTTGCAAACCAATGCCATAAACTGAGCTATCTAATAGCAAGGTGGTCCATGGAGATTCTAGCCTATTAGAATGCTGCACATGGATGGTTACATAGATTTATCCTCCTTTCTTATTGATTTTAATTTTCCCATTATTCCCATTAATTGGTACTTCTTAACTCAGGTCAGCTCACCTCATGTACGAAATTTAAATTAGTATGTTATAGCCCCACTGGACCATATATTATTAAACCCAGGTATGATGTCATGATTGAAGCAAAATCTGGTCTAATAAATTTTTATTCGAGGTGGGTTGACCTTGGGACAAATATACCACACTGAGGATGTTTTTCTAGCCAGTACAGGTTTTGAACTCAAAACCTACACTAGGGATGGAAGCAGTTTTAACCGCTCGGCTAACCACCCTTTATCTGGTCTAATATATATAATGGGAAATATTGTATCTTCAGTCAAAGTTTTAGTGGCCTTTTAGGTGTCTCTGCCTAGGTTATGCATTAAATATAATCAACTATAAATTGGGTAATCTTCTGCTACTAAACTAATTTTAAATTTATTAGTGCTATATACACATAAGCTGTCATAGCTTCTAATATTTGCAGAGGAGTTACAAAGAAAGGATCAAAAATTTAACCACTTCTCAAATTTCAAGTTGTCAGTTTAATCAATTTGACAAGCAACTATATCATTAAGAAATTGGTGAGTGGGAAGCGTGGCACAGCACATGATGAAATTGTGCCAAATAAAGCTTTTTTTCACTTAAAATGGATACATAGTTGTGGGTGCAGGGCACAACAGACTAGAGCACTGTGTGGGGTGGCAAATCACTGGATTGCTGATATAGTGAAACATCTATATTATATCTATATAGTAAACTAATATTAGATCAAATAAATATATATATGAAACTCTGAATATAACTAAACCTGCTATTTACTATCTTTTACAATACTTCTTAGTACTTTTAATTTAATTTTATTAGTCAATTATATTATGCAGAGGGTAAGGTGCCCCAGTGGTAGAGCATGAACTCAGTAACACTGCCTCCCTGAGTTCATTTCTGGTGGATGAACTTTGGGTAGGGGATGAATTTGACTGTGTTGGCTTGTGCACTAATACCCCAAACTGAGATAGCAAATATCAAGGCGGTACATGGAGTTCCTCACCTATTATATGCCACATGTGAGGCTTTCCAGGTTTTATCCTCCTTTTCCATTTATTTGAATCCCCTTTGTTGGTGAAGTATCATCCCCAGGTTAGCCCACCTCAAATAAAATTTATATATTATGCAGCAGTAGGTTGAAGATGAATTAAAAAACCATCTTATAAACAAAATCCCATTATATATATGCATGGATGTTCTATAACTCCTCCTAAGCAAATAAACTAGATATAACATATCTTAACACAAATTCTTTATGAGTTTTTGATTAACCATCATGGATTATTTTTTATTTTCTTAATTAATATAATAAACTATTTATTGTTCTAATATAGAATATAAAAACAATAAATAAAGTTTTAATAGTACTTTTTCCGCTTGGCATAACTTTCTGAGTCAAATTACATGAATTTATAAAACAAATTGAATTTGCCTGTAGTAGTTTCACTCCAATGTCATCAGATTCTCTGCCTGCTGCTCCAATGTGGGGCAGCGGCAAAACTCCCCCACCGTTTTCCATCCAGCCGGAAAACGCGCTAGGACTGGTTAACCAGTCATTCCAAACCTATGGGATGATTTGTTCCACCTAAGGACCTAGACACCCACCTTGCTGTGCCCAAGTGGTACCACGCTGCCCCCTAGTGCTCCCCGGAGCAATGTGCACTAAGGCCTAAGGTTCAAATATGGGAAACTATTCCCATACCACAACCAAGCCATTATCAAAATGGCACAGGCGGTGATGACACCCACCGGCTTTATTAATTTCTGCCCCTACAAGGGGTATTTCAACCTTGGCTTCACCTGCAAAGCTGATGCTACCACTGCAGCAACTGTGCTCCTGGTATTCCAGGGCACCCCCTCCCCACAACTTGGACTCAGCTCCCAGCGGACACCACTTCGGTGGTCCAGTTTGCTTGCTTGCTTGCCTGCCCACCACCTCCCCCCTGAAGTGCTCCACCAGGAGCTGATGGACGGTTTGGCAGCCTATGGCTCCTAAACATCTTACAATTTGTGTTCCTAAATAGGGCCACACGACTTGCTGGGCCTCAGGCATATGCCACAATGAGCCCTGAATTTAATAAAATTGTGGTGGCAATTTCGCCGTGACTGTTATTCCCTCAGCGCCCAACCATCCATTTTTTGCCCACATCAAGGGCAGGCGGATGATCTTTTCATCATGTTTTGAGTTAGACTACTCGAAATGTAAGTGCCCCCTTTCAACCACTTCAGGTGGATTGGACTACTCATCTGCCAACCTCCAATCTGTTGCCCACCCTGTACAATTTCAGGCATGGGGCACAATCCTACCTCCTCCCCCCAAAGCCTGTTGCTGCAGCTGCACCTGCAGCCACCAATCAGCCTCCTCCTCACCCCAATGCCATAAATAATTCCTCCAATCAAGCATCAGATTGAATCCCAGTTCGATCCCATGCTTCCACAAATGAATTAAACAAACCTCAACTGTACGCTGATTCCCCAATCCCATTCAACCAAAACCCATGGGAATTATTGGCTGGAATTGATGAATCAGGTAAGTTCATTAAAGAACCATCTCTGCAAATTGAGAGGTTCATTAATGCAGAATTGGACGCCAAATACCCCCTCAACTTTATACCCCACAGCCAAATGCCAAATTGTTTTGCAGTGATCACCAGCTTGCAGTCAAAGCAGCTGCAACACCAGATTGTTATCCCCTGAATAAAGCTGTCACTAAATCAGTAGCAATACTCAAAGGAGGAATTTCACCTTCTGTTATCCCCGCAACCTTAACTCCAAAAAACAAATTGTTGGTGAACAAGTATTACAAAAATGCAAATGATGCTATCCAGAACGTGGCAATTATAGCATGGAATCCAAAAAGCAAAGATAACCTGAACCAACATTGACTCGTTTGTTCAACTCCCAGACACCCAAATTAAATCTGAAAAAGCCTTATATGAATATCTCAGTGCCATTTACCTAGCTGGCAATTTCCATGAAATTCTAATCATTAGAGATATCAAATCACATACCGCAGATGCCCCAACGCCATTAATGATGGCTATGACATGCACTATACTTTGGGAGGAAGAAGCTGCTGCTGAAGAAGCTGAAAAAGACGAGCCCCCTGACCCCCCCTCCCCTTCCACCATGGAGGGATAAGTGGCTTCCGCTGCCCACCTAGTTGGCCAGTTTTCAAAGCGTTTCACTCAATCCGCTCATTAGGGCGTTTTGTTTGAACCAAATAGTTACATTTTTTAGTATATTTTTAGTTTTGGTAATGTCCATCCCCTGGTTGGCTTGCCTCAAATAAATTTAAAGTTTCAATAGTAAATGATATATTATTTTCAGCTAAGTGGTTTAATTTATTTGGTCACTTTTCTCTCTCGTTGCAATCACTTTTGCAACTTATTCAATTCAAGTCTGATTCTAGTTTAATAATCTCAAAGAGGAGATTAGTCTGCGCCCATGTCAGGCAGCAGTTGAGCAAGTAAGGTAAGAGGCACAGGTGGTAGGCCCACGGCCTCAAATGTTTGAAAACGCCCCGGAGAAACCAGTGGAATAGAAAAAAATAAAAAACTGGCAGTCACTATTTCCCCAGAAATCCTTGCTTGGCAAGCATGATGCAACCAGTACATCAACACGCCGCACTCCCAACCACTCTTGTTGGTGGAATATGGAGTCCGCGTGTTTCTGGACATCCAACAAACAGCTCTATGAGAAAATTTTTGTGGGGATGTGCACACTTTTTTCCTGACCGCGGTGTATGTTGCACCTCACTCCATGTCATGCAGTTGGCTGGACCTCAGTTTTGAAAACAAGGAGGCAGCAGATGAAGCTGCTGTGGTGCATGTAGTAATTGACCTCCCTGAAGGGCAACAGGTCATCAAAACCAAAAGCACCAGATGGACAAAATCCAACCAAATTTTCCTCATGTTCAACTTTTTGTCTACTACAGTCATGCGTGCCATTCTGGAACAGCACCTGAAAGATGGTCTCATCGTATATGGCAAAATACAATCCTTTGAGATGCAAAGTTTTATGCTGATGCCACACCTGTGCACCAGCAAAGCCATTGCAGTTCTGACCCCAACTGAGGAGATCGCGAAGGACCTAACACAGATCCCACACTCCACATATATCAATATCAAAGGGCATACCGCCCACCCTTTCCAGGTAACCGTAGACAGCGCACCCCCCATCTGCACCCACTGTAATGTGTTTGACCATAAGGCACATGCATGCCCCACCAAGGAGGGCATCACATTCCAAGAGCACCCCTCAGCGGCCATGGCCAGTGGAGTAGCGCACTACAAACCAACCACCAGCACCAAAGAGGCTTTACCGTGGGGAGCACAAGGCTGCTACCTACTAGCAAAGCCTATCTCCCCCCAAGAGCAGAAGAAGGCCAAACAGGCCCGTAGGGCCACAGCCAAGGAAGCAGCCAAAGTCACCTTCGCTATCCCACACTCCCAATGCCAGAAGGACATCAAAACCTTTTCAGCGGAAGCAACTCAGGAATCCCTCAACCAATCAGATTGGGAAGCCCATGTTGATTGGGCCATCCAATCTGAGGATCCGATGGGTGACTTGATCTCACCCAAACTTTGCAACCAAGCCCCAGTTGAAACCAACTTGGTTTCCAACCTACCTGAGAAATTTTTTCTGACCTGAACATTGGTGCACTGAGTTCATCCACACCGCAAAAAATTTGTTCAACGTTGGGGAAACAAAAAGCAAAGGCAAAAGCTAACGCGAACCTTTCTGCTAAGATTAACAAAACTACCAATAGCATTGCTGCAAACACCCATGCTGCCATGAAGGCCCATGGGGATCTAGAGGAGGCTAGTGGGCCCGGGTGCCCACCCCCTCACATCTAAGGTGCAATGGGGGAAACCTTCACTTTAAGGACATTGAATATCGCCGGACTCAAGGCCTCGCTATCCCAGGCTAGGGAACTGAGTTTTTTACAAAAAAATTTACCCATGGACATCCTGGCCATCCAGGAGTCCCACTGTCCATGAGGTTCCGAGGATGTTTGAAAACTCATGCTCCTCCCTTCCCTATCCTTCTGGTCAGAGCACTGTGGGGTGCTAGTTCAGAAAAACAATTTTTTTAAATTTTATTGTCAGAATCCTTCCTCAATGACTGAGTCCTCATTATCACTTTCTCGTGGGCTGACGTAGTGCATGCTACCATCAACATCTATGCCCCAACCTGTGCACGAGAGTGTCAGGAATTTTTCTCACCAGTCAAATCCCTTCCATTACCCCCTGACCCCTTTGTAGTTGGCGACATGAACTGTTGGAGAAACTCACCCATGGACCATTGGCCTTCCTCCTCCCACACCCCCCAGGGTCACGTAGAACTTCACGTTCTAAAGGCCACCCTTGGGTTAATAGATGTGCTGCTGCAGCAAGCCCCGCTGCTAGAAAACATGATGCGCCCCCACGTCCACAACAGCCAACTAAGGTTCATGACCCACCTTGACCTTATCCTCACACCGGCGAAATTTCAATGTCACATTTCCCACTTCCAAACAACAAAAATCAAATTCTCTGATCACCGGCTGGTCTTAATAACCTACCACTTACCTGTCACAGTGGCTAAGGCCCCACATTGGTGCAAATCTCACCCTCCTGAACTTGCATCGCCAGGATTTTCCACTTGGGTGAAATCAGCAACTTTGGCAAAAGAGTTTGTTACACCATTTTGCGTGGACCCAATTTCCACATGGTCAGCCTTCAAAGAGGATACCATCCGCCACTCTCGCCACCTCTCCTCCTGACGCTCACGAGCTACATCAGCCATCATTTCGCGCGCTCTGGCAGAGTTGGCACACCTGGAATCCAACATCCCAGCCACAGGCTACAGCCCTGCATGGGGCCAGAAGTGGGCAGAAGCAGCTGCCCACCTCAACGCGCTTGAAAGGCAACACAAACATTGAGTTTGTGTTCAGTACAGGGCCAAATGCATTACAGAAGGCTACAAGTGCACCGCATACTATTTGAAAAAAATTTTCACACCACGCCAGAGCATGGCCTGCACACAGGTGCGGAGATCAGATGATTCCGTTGTGGATATGCCAGCCAAAGTGGCAATCAAAATACAAAAGTATTCCTCCAAGTTATACCAATCTGATCCAATTCAGCTGGCCAAAGTGGCGAAATTTTTTGATTGAGCCCACATCTGCACCGTTTCCTGATACCTAGAATTAATGAATTTGATTACTCCGAACAAACTATGGACAGTCATCCATGGTGCACCAAATCAGAAATGCCCGGGCCCAGATGGCATTCCATATGAATTCTATAAAAAGTACTTCAAATATATATCCCCACTGCTGCTTGCCTCCCTTAACCAGAGCCTTCTGCAAACGCGCCTTCTACCAGGAGGACAAGAGGCCTTCACTGTCACACTCTTTAATAAGGAAGACAAGCTAGACTTAGCCAACTGGCGCCCCATTTCTTTACCTAACACGGATACAAAATTTTTACCTAAAATCATGGCTAACT
Source organism: Massospora cicadina (assembly GCA_022478985.1). Lineage (NCBI taxonomy): Eukaryota > Fungi > Entomophthoromycota > Entomophthoromycetes > Entomophthorales > Entomophthoraceae > Massospora > Massospora cicadina. The sequence goes on along the minus strand of JAKSZP010014660.1, from coordinate 63,079 downwards.
GTCTAGGAATTATTGCATCTGCTATCATCTCCCCAGAACAATTTAGTTTCATACCCAGAAGGTCAATTTTGGGACAATGTGCACTCTGTGGCTAATGCATGTCAGTCCACAGCCTTTGAGGCACTGGTATTCTTGGACCAACAGAAGGCCTATGATAGAGTAAACTGGGAATACCTCAGGGCCTGCCTCCATCAATTCCGCTTACCCCTCACTTCATCAACTGGGTAATGCTGCTCACAGAATCTGCAATAATGGCAGTGCGTGGCCCTGGCTTCCTAATGGAAGTAGTCCGCCCTCAAAGGGGCTTATGGCAAGGGGACCCCCTTAGCCCACTCTTATACAACTTCAGCCTTGACCCACTACTTCAAAACGTGAATGCCCACCTCACTGGGGTCCATGTACCAGGCTAATCCCCAGTCAATATGATGGCGTTTGAAGATGATTGTGTGGTTGGGGTGTCTAATAATAAAGATGCACGCACGCTTGAAGCTCGAATCCAGGAATACTCCCAGGTAAGTAATGCTGCACTGAATGCTTCCAAAACCAAAATCATCCTCCTTGGTTGGTATTAAGCATGCTGGGCCCCAGCGACCAGTGCCCAGTCTGGCCCAACTGCTCGCACACATGCTCGCCCTCCCCACTCACCCCACACCGCCCCACTAGTGCTCCCCTTCATGCCACGCCCTACCATAGGGCCTGTCCGCCATCTGGGCGTGTGGGTGGAGGCAGGCGGGTATGCCTCAGCAGTAATGGAAAGTCGTATTCTAGACAATGTAATGAAGCGCATTGCCTCCCTCAGAGCCCACCCTACTTCCCTTACTGGCAGGATTGTTTTAGCCAACTCCATGCTCCTCTCCAAAGTCTGGTTTGGAGCTCACGCCATCCCCTTCTCCCCAAGCTCTTTCAAATCCATGTTTGCCCTTCTGCAAGGATGGCTTTGGTCAGGCCGCCCACCACCAGTACAGCTTGAGGTCATGTTTGGCCCTCATCATCATGGTGGCATGGGCCTGCTTGACTTCAAAGCCCATGCTGCCAAGATCCTGGGCACCTGATTGCGGCTGTCACCACCCCTACGCTCCCCTCCCAACACTGGTCCCATGAGGCCTGCTCCAACTTCTCCCACGCCCTGGGCCTTAACAATCCATCGAACCCTCACTCCCTGATGAAGTATTTAGCTTCCCACCCATCAGCCACAGGTCCCCACGGTACTGAAGCCCACTACAAGAGAATCCTCCTCTCCATGCGGAGTGCTGAGTGGAGAATTCAGATTAGCTGACACAAAGCCCAGAGAGGCCGCCCCTCTCCTCAGTTCATACAAGAGGTACAGGGGCTACCCATTCAAGATGGCGTGATCCCCACACGGCCCCATGTCCTATCCAGGGTGGACTACCTGGACGTGATGGACATCCCTTACTCCATTGAGACCCAGAAGAATATTTGGAAATACGCACACCATCCTCTGTTGCAGCCTCAAATCCGTTCCCATGTGTGGCGCTGCCTGAGGTGGGTGTACCATATGGCTGAGCGCTCTAACGCTTTACAATCATCCTGCGTTGTGTGTGGCCAGTATGGAACGCTGTTCCACCTCCTGGAGAAGTGTCCTACCTCTAAAGTGATATGGCGCGAAGTTCAACGTCTGCTTTGCTAGGATCAAACACATCCCTTCAGTCTGTCAAGAGATATGTTTGCTATATCCATGGTATCCCCCCTTCCACCCTCCCTCCATGCTCTGATGGTTGCAATCGCCATGTGGACTACCCACACGATTGTCTTGGATGCCATTGCAGGCTCCACCCCCACCCTCCCAGGAACTGTCCACAGATTCTGGTCCCATTTGGTGACCACTTCCAGGCGTGGATGTTTGGGTACCTCCCACCACATCGCCATCAGCTGATCTCATCCTGGTTCTCAGTTTGGTTCATCAAATAAGACCCTTTCCTCCACATGTATTCAATAGTGGCTACGGCCCCTTCACACGTCCCCTCCCCTCCCCATAGTGGCGTTCCCACTGGCAACAAGAGATAGCATCGCTTCTCTGGGGTGCCTTCCTGTTACTAAGTTTCATTTCTTTTGGGTCATAATTCAGAAGTGTCCATCCCCTGGTTGGCCTTCCTCACAATAAATTTAAATTTATTTTATTTGGTAATTAGCTGACTGGTTTGGTTTAATTCAGTTGATAAATAATTATATAGAAAGGACAAAATATCCTCAAACCCTATAAAGCTCAAATCAGCAAAACTAAAAAAAACTGATTGAAGATATAGCATAAACTTTCCACAGCATAATATGAACAAAATTGTAATAATAGTAGTAACCTCTAAGATTAAAACAAATTAGTAATTTATATTTCTGAGTCAAATCTGATTTGAGCTACTTCTATAATAAAGAAATAAAGAGAAGGCTAAGGGCTTTAAAAGATAATCAACTCTGAAAAAGGCTTATCCAGCTCTAAAACAAAAGTATAAAAACTATCTAAAGTATTTATCAAGATACTGTATTATAGAAGAGATATTTAAAGTATATTGGAAACAAGTAAAAAGAAAAACAATTTTGAAACAAGATCATCTGAGTGACCAAGATTGAGCTAACTCTAAAAAATAAAATACAAACTTTAACAAAATTAACTCTGCATTAGATTAAATTGATAATTATTAAATTAGGAAAAAAATAACGGAGAAAAACTTTAATCACCAGTCCATTTAATGATCATAAATGAGCTAACTTTAAAAAGAAAGTATATATCTAAATCTATCTCTTAATTGACTAGAATTGATATGGTAAAGATAAAAATTCAAAACCTAAAGATATTCAAAAACCTTTGTTATAAACTTCATTAGTTGTTGACAAAACAAGTTGCCCTTTTCACCCTTTTTTTAGCACTAGTGGTGCCCAACCCAAAAGGGGAGCTTCCACACATCTTTATTTGCAAATGGGCCAAAAAAAGGGATTATAATAAATTAAAAAACTAATATAGCCCCTAGGTTATCAGCCTAGGAAGCCATATCAGAAAGCGAGGAAGCTTTGAGGAAACTTTTGTCTGGCGCCTGCTTTAGCTGGTCGACCATGAAGGACAAAAAAGGGGTAGGGGCATCAGCAACTTGGGCCTTGAGGGGGTATAGCTGCAGGTTTTCTTTGTTTATGAGGCCAGCAGTATCTATTGCCTCAACATATTGAGCAAGTTGATGCTCAGCAAAAGTGATGAGAGTCAGCACAAAAGTAAAAGACTTGATGTGCTTTTGGGTTTGGGGATAGTTGGGGTCAAAAAGAGAGGTTTTTGCCACATCAATGAAAGTGTGGCTCACACCAAAAGCAAGCTCCTCAATTTCTTATTTAGCATCTTCATTGAAATTAGAAGGGAAATTTGGGATGGGAATACCCTCAACTAGGGGTTTTCCCTTTTCACCCTTTGTTGCATTTTATCAAGATAGCATTATCATCTGTGCTTTGCTACAGTACTACTATTTGATGTTTAGTCCTTACCATATGGTTTTATTAGCTAGAATAAAGATTTATATTGGTGTATAATCATTTTTAAGCTTAAAAAGTAATTGAATATAAGAAATCAATAAATAGCAACAACTTTGAACTTTAAATATACTACTAAAAGTAAATGAGGCAGGTCAATCTTGAGACAAATATACCACACTGAGCTTTTTAGCATGTTCTTGTTTTGAACATGTTTCTTTTAAAACCTAACCCATAGTGGAGCAGGAACCACCCCACTATGCTACCACTCCTCTTTAAATATACTACTAAATCCATGTTTATTTGAGGCAATATAACCAAGGGATGACCATAACAAATGCTCAAAAACCAAATAAAATTAAAAAATAAGAAACATACTGAGATGATTGAAAAATATCAAATGGAATGTTAACAAATAAAACGTCAACCAGGGTGGGAGCAGCAAACTTCTAACCTACCTTGGTGGAGAAAGAGAGGGTTTTGGGAGCTGTTATGGTGCCTAGGAGTTTGATGCAATTGGTTCTGATGAAGTCAGAAACCAGAGGCATGGGCATCTGTGGAGTGAGGTTAGGGGTATGTGAAGGAGGGGTCAACTCACTCTAGGCCAAGCCAGGAAACTCAAAGTAATTAACAAGGTGATTTTTGGCCCAAATGTGGCAATGGATAAGTGAAAAGTAATTGATATACTTTTGCAAGTAATTCATGTTGTTTAAAAGAACTGTGAGATATTGGTGAGTTGGCCAAGAGGATTGGATGCAATCTTGTAAAATAATAGTGAACTACTAAAACTGATGAGCCTATTAGTATTAGTATCACTATTAGTATCACTATTTGTATCACTATTAGTATTATTATTGTTTACTTGAGGAGCTAGTATCAGTGTTATAATAATCATATATTCATCAACCACATGACAAAAATATAAACTATCAAGAAAAGCCAGTTTATTACAGCTCTAAATTGATTCACTAAATCACCATTATCCATCATCTGCTGACACAAAGTCACAAACTCGCACCAGTATTTATGCACAGGGTCATCAATAAACAATCACTACCAACTACTTGAAATTCTACAATCATAAAATAAGATAATGCTCATTCAACTGATGTTATAAAGATATTAACTAATCACTAACTAGAAAGGTTAATAAATTTAGCTATCAAACTGAATTATTTAGATAATAGAGCCACATAAGGGACAGAAAATCACTGGATTGCTGGCTAATACAGGGGATATGTTTAATATGTATGTTTATTTGAGGTAGGAGGACCATAAACCCATTCTACTGAAGAATTGGATGATACAACAGCTAAGAATAAATGGAATGTCATAATGATTGTTATCCACAATTTTTACTTTTTATATTTGGTATTTTATTTATATTATAGCTCTTTTTATGTTTATTATATCTCTTTAGTTAATTTAATTGGTCAATTTTATTCTTAATTATAAATTTTCTGGCCATCATTTATTCAGTTAGGTTTTTGGTACAATAATTGCAGTTATGAAGTTGGTTGATATTTTAATTTATTAGGTTTAATTAATAAGAATTTTTGTTTTATTAATTAATTATTTTTAAATGACTGGTAGACTTAATTGGACCAGTTTCATTCTAATAATCTAAACATTACTTTCCAATGACAATCTACAGTTTATTTAGACTAATTTAATTGGTCAAATATTAGAACTAGATTGAATTAAAAATGTTATATAAATACATATTTTATACCATTTTGATTTAAGATAATATAATATTTATGATTTTAATGCCACCATCGAATTTCCCTTTTTAGGTAGGAATTTCTGATGACCTTCTTTCAGGCTAACTATCAGTCTGCCGAGCAGCAACAATAAGATGTGCCAATGGAGAGCTCCATCAGTGAGGATGTAGGTTCATCATGCCTGATCAAAGGGGCAAGCTTTGGTAGTTGCTTACTATAAATTGGGATGTTTGGTGGTTGCTAACTATAAGTTGAACTAATGATTAGTGGTTGCTTATATATATGTTAGCTTGGAGTTTATTAGCAACCTTATTGAGGTTCCTGTGCTTATTGAACTAAACCTATTCAATTAGTTGAATGGCAATTATGCCATCCTAATAAAAATTGGTTTTGACGTTCACATTTGAGGTAATAGTTTTATGTGTGTGCTAACCCTTCACTTTATCTTAGGTGGTAGATGATTGAGTTTAGGTGGTTGCTCACAAACAGCGCACCTGCTTTTTAAAAATAAAGGTTGCCACTAATGGTGGGGTCAGAAGTGCCATTAACTATCTATAACCCATGTACAAGCTCAGAGCCTGGTTCCTCTTAGAAAACTATGATCTATAGAAAGCATGTAATATAAACTGTTTGAAGGAAAAGTTGGATTATCATAACTGATGATTTGATTATAAGTTGGTGTATCATATAAAGAAGAGTTGATCTATGGGCTGAGTTCAAATGCTTTGGTATCAATTTCAGCAAGCTTTCTTATCTATAGTGTTTCACCTCTCAGTTATGATAGTATTTTAGATTTGGGAGCCAAAACCAAGTTTAATGTTGAGGGCTAAAGGTTTGAGTTAAGAGTATTCATCTTTTCATAATAAAGTGTAATATTGATTGGGAAAAGGCCCCCATAAGCTTCTATAGTGCTAGGTCATCATAACCTAACAGTTTCAATACCTTTCAAGTGATCTTCAACAATTGTGTGAAAAGTTCTCACCTGTACCCTTTACCCTCATCATTACCCATCATACACCTAACCATTAATCTACTCTTCAACTGCAAGCTTGGGTTATGCTTCACCACTGCAGTTTTAAAGGGTTGGGGTTTGATTGTTGATCTCTCATCTGCCTCAACTGAATTGGGTTTTATCCCAGTCAAGCTAAAATTCTTTAAGGATTGGGATTATCATTGCATGTTACCCTTTTAAAGGGTTGAACGGTGAGTTACCAAAGCCACTTGGTTGATACTTTAGGTGGTTTGCCATTTTGAGACCCAAAATAAGCTTTTGTGGGTGTGGAGGCAGCGGTCAATGGTTTATGAAATTGTTTTCAGTTAAAACTGCAGGATAAAGGACAGCCCCTTACTGAAATATAGATTCTTCATCTAGCAGTTCATTGAATGCAATGTGGCCTCCCCATCAAAATACAAAGGTGCAAAAATATGAATATCAGGAGTTTTTTATGTTTGATATAAATAAAATATTCTTTTACAATATTACCTGCCTCTTATTATTATTTTAACACTACCTCAGATATTTTTATTTTACCTTTACAGGTTTTTCAACAAAGGCTACTGCTAAAAACTTTAACCTTTGTCCAGTTAGCAAAAGCAGCAGATGGTTATTACTTTTTAGGAGAATTGTCATCTAAAGGCAAAGGCTTTTCACAAAAAAATTGGAACTGGGTAAAAAGATGCAAAGCCCATCTTTAGCTAATCTGTTAAGAGCTGAATAATGTTGTTATAGAAACAAAAATATTGTATTGTAGTAAGTAAATAAATCTGTCCTGCTTTGAGATCTCTAAAATATATATACATTAAGGTTGCCAAATTGCTCCTTGGAACCCTTGGGAGAGTAATTGGGTGAAGCCAGAGGCTGCATGCAGCAGGCCTGAGAAATTTCATTTTTTTAAAAATCTAAATACTCATTTTTTACTGATTAAGATAAATGCAAGTGCTTAAGCTCTTTTAGTTGGTATAATTTAGAGTCATGCTTTAAGCTAATAAAGTTTAAAGTTATGATGCAATGTGTTTGTCAAAGCCTACTAACAAAATAGAAATTGTTTGCGGTGATCAAACACCAATTTTAGTACCAAATTCAGTAACTTTAGATTAATATAAATAATTACCTAAATTGATTGATTTTGTAAAACTATTGATACTAACTAATTGAACTCAGAAACCCCAAACTATATAATAAAAATAATACTAAATTAAATTGAACATTTGAATATTAAAGTTTGGGACCACCACTTCTCTTTTAACCGCTCAAAGTCACTTTTGAGCGATTTTAAATTTAAGTTTATTTATCCACAGCCATCTGCCCAAACCTATTCTTTGATGTCCTTGGCTCTGCCGCCTGCCACCCCAGTGTGGGGCAGCAGTGCACCCCCACCTAGCGTTTTCCGCCCTGCAGGCAAGCGCGTTTGGACAGGTTCAAACAGCCCGCCCACTGCTTCCAACCGTTTTGTCCCCCACGAGACCTAGCACTCCACCTGGCGCGCATCCACCCTTCTCGCCCCCATCCTCTCGCCCTCCCTCGCTCTGCTATTCGCTATTGCCTCAGAATGGACTATGGACGTTTGTTCCCATATGCCAATAAGGCAATTATTGACCTAGCCACTACAGCCTTTGCGCCAGCTGGCTTTATAGACTTCCGCCCTTTTAAGATCTACTTTGACGTTAAGTTCCAATCTGAGGAGGATGCTGAAGCGGCAGCACAAACTCCTCTAATTTATAAAAAAACCCCCATTCCCACAACCCGTACTCGCCTCCCTTCAGACACCACGCTAGTGGTATCCTTTGCAAATCTCCCATCCCACCTTCCACCCCAGGTTTTGTATGACCAGTTGGTCGCGGGGCTCATGGCTTGTGGCACTCAGCCCAACCTCATCTTTGCCATTCCTTCTGGTGCAGAACGCCTTGCTGCTCCTCGTGCAACAGCCACCATCATACCACACCACCCTACCATAGCCCAATAAATCCCACCCCGCGCTAGTGTGGCTGCAGCACCTGATCATTTTTTTGGGCTTGGGTCGATAATGGTAGGCAGATTTGTTCCCTCTGCTTTGGCCTCAACCATGCAAAAAGAGCGTGCCCTAAGGCCAAATCTGCTGATGCAGCTTCTGAGCCCCCCTCTAGGGGTTCAGTATGGGGCGCTTTGCTGCCCCCTCCCACCCTCCAATCTCGTTCAGTGGGCCCACATGGAAAATCAGCCCCACCCAAAACCTCCATCCTCACTCTCCCACCTAAATCTACGCCAGCCAATCATAGCAATGCTTGGACCAACATTCGTACCCAAGCAGCTGCCCATTCGCCCAATCCTACCCACTCAAATTTAAATGCCACTATTCCAGTGAACCAAAATCCATGGGATCTATTGGCTGAAACTGACGAATCTTGTAATATCCTTATTAGTAAGCATACAGGTCAACCTCTCTGCCATGGCGATTATGGTTGGGCAGAATTTTCCTTCCCAACTTTGATGAAACCCCTATCCCTCGCCATTTTGCTCCTCTACCCAATACAACCCCCTTACAAAGTGACCACCAGCTCGCCTTAGCTGCGGTGGCCTCTCCTCATTGCCCAAAACTATGCACCGCGGTGGCCCAGTCAGTGGCTCAGCTCCAGCATGGCCTGCCCACCATCTTATTCCCCCTGACTTCCCTGAATCTCCCTGCAGTGACATCTCAAAATTATTTGATGATGCTGAAATTGCTGTTATGAATGTCGCAACACTTGCTTCATTCAACCCCTCAGCCAAAATCACCCGCCACAGTATCTCCCTTTTCACCCAACTTCCTGAAGCCCGCAAAGAAGCTGAAGTTCTCCTTTCAGCTTTTGTTGAGACACTTTCCCGTCATTATCTTGATGCAGAAGTGGAAAACTCCTACTACGTTGACCTCGGCCCCCACTATGCAGATGCCCCAACACCCTGGCTCTCTGCTCTGATCCGGTACTGCAACCAACACCCCTTGATTGAGGCGGGTCTTTCTGAAAACCAACCCCCCGACCCCTCCTCACCCTCTGCCATGGTGGGTTAAGCAGTTTCTGCTTCCCACCTGATTATTAGTTTGTTTTGCCATTTTGAGTGTTGTGATCGGTACTGTCCATCCCCTGGTCAGCGTACCTCAAATAAATCAAAAAAAGTTTGGGACCACCTAGTGCTAAAAAATCAATTGTAAATTAAACCCATTCATAACAAAAAAGTTATAAATTTACCCTAACAAACTAATTGATTGATTGATTTAAAACAGAAATACAGACGCATATGCATATATAGATACACAAATACACACACTTTTAATTTTTGCTAGAAAAACTGTACCATTGATCCTGTCCAGTGAGAAGTGACATATACGCTGTTAAAAATCATTTTGTCCAGCTTTTTTATATGCCAAACTTTACTCATTTCACTCAAATTTTTTACAAGTTGTTAATTGTATATACCAAATTGAGAAGCTTGTCAGATATTCTGATATCAGACATAATGAAAAGAATATTGACTAGTTGACTCCCTGTAAAAATTTACTTTGGTTGTTATTGGCAAGCAACCCTGGTAACCTTTTTAATGCACAGGTTCAGTTTCCTCATGCACTTCATTGCATTGTATAATAGAATGATTTAGTAATTAATAATAGAATGGATACTATTATTTATAATTGAGTATGAATTATTATAATTTTGGCCCAACGCTCAGCCAGGATTTCTGATTAAATACTCATGATGTCATAAATGTATGGATTTATTCCCTTTCTCTGGTCCACCCAACTTTCTCTGAGATACCCTGGTGACAGTCTCTTCGGTCCAACACACAGTTGGCAGCTATCCCCAAATGTGACTCCTTCTTCTCTAGATCCCCACTCAGATCTTTACTCTTTTCTCTAAGAGTCTTCCAATTACTGCACTCAGCAATAATATCCTTGAGACAGAACAGCACCATGGAAGCTGATGATAGTTTCATAACCAAATGGATAACTTAAAACTAGATATCTAATATCTGTTATTCTCTCCTGTATTCTCTCCTGTATTATCTGTTTTTTATTATAGTAAACCCTAGGGAATGTATAGTGGGGAATTTGGCTGTCTAACACTCAGTTGACACCTCTTCAATATAATGGCAGCTGTTGTCATTGAATCACCTATTGTCATCTCAGCAGCAATGGTCTTCCCCATACTGGCTAGGATTCTGTCATTGGACATCCTCAAGACCTCAAACAGAAAGAGTCAGAAAATGTTCCTCAACGTTTCCTCTCAATCCAAGAAAATCAAACATAATTGGCTAGCGACCTGCTTAGGTAATGGGACTTATTACCCATTATAGCAGGTCACTCACAAACAAATCAATTTTCTAGTTGCAGGCAGCATCACTCACCTCGCAACTTACTATTCATTCCTAATCAGTTGGTGATGAAACCTGAACGATCCCAAATCAGTACACCTGATAGTTATTCACTATCAGATGCCCCTATTTTGTTGGTAACTCCACCCGATGAGATCTTAAGTATTCATCTGGATATAACCCTGATGGATACTACAGGCAAATATCCAAAAATCCCCCAAACATAGTTAATATGAAACTTGGGCCAACTAATTTGATTCACTTCACCTTAGGGAATTTTCCCCTAGCAATTACAGGTAATCTAGCAGGCTGGGAATATGGGCAAAAATCCCAACAAATCCCCCTCTTGCCTAGATTTCCAGTGAGAAAAGGACTGGGGTGTGAGAACACCACTTCAGACACTTGGTCAAATACTTCATTGGTTCAAGTGGAGTATACTTGTCAATACTCAATGCTGCTTGGGATGACCTTTGGCATATGACGTTCTTCCTCTTCCTCCTCACTACTGCTTTCTCAGAGTGCAGTCCCCACGATCTAGTGTTATGCTGGGCTGATCTATTTACTCATGACGATATTAGTCCTTGGGATCCAGTTTTTTCCCATCAGGGTATATGGCCCACTGTCATATTCAGGATTCTTGGTCCAGCGTCCTTGATTTCCTGATTTTCTCCTTGTTCTAGACAGGAGACTCTTTCCATCAGTAGTCAGGTGTACAGCTGGGCAACTTCCTTAATTATCTCAGGGTCAATTCTCTTCACCCCGCTCTGGTCATGGCATTTACATCCAAATTGACCACTTGATACAACTGATCCTGCTCATCGTCTATAAAAAGGTCGCTAATATCAATTTCTTCATTCATAAAGTTGGGAAGAACAAGCTTCTCTGCAGCTCTAGACTTTTCCCCATCTAGGCCATGGGCCCTTTTCCTGAATCCTTGGTGGCTGCTGATTCTTTTGCCTGGACCACGTTGATCTGATCCTTCAGCTTTTTACAGTGCATGGTGAAATGTCCTTTCCCACCACATTGGTAGCAGATCTTTTCCTTCTTGTTCAACAGTCTGAATTCTTTGGGCTCATTCCCCAGCACAGTTCAATTGGTCATCTCTTTAGCTCCTTCGTTTCTCTTTGTAAAATTCAGATTTCATACCAGATTGGATTTGAAGCTTCATTTGGAGCATCAAATGTCTTCCCAGAAATCTTCAGGTTATCTACCATTTGTGAGGTAGTTATTTATGTCGCAAACACAGAAGACATCATGTGATGCAAATTGCAATAGGGCTGAAGGGCCACTTGCAAGGCGATTCTGGCATCAAAGTCATCCAATACTTTCGCTCTGACCAGAATCTGTGACTTCAGGTAAAACTGATCCACAAAGCTATCTAGAGACTTGTTGTTGGGTTTTTTCCCCATATTTCCAGCCTTCTAGATTACCTGGAATTTCTAGAGGAAAATTCATTAAAGTAAAGTGAATCAGAAATTGGTTAACCCAAGTTTCAGAGGAACTACGTTCAGGGGATTTTGGGATATTCGTCAGGTTATATCCATCAGGGATTGATCCAGATTAATACTTAAGATCATAACGGGCGGAGTTGCTGACGATATATGGGCATCTGATAGTGATTAACTATCAGGTGTACTGATTGGGATTGGTTAGGTTTCATCACCAAATGATTGGATATGAATAGTAAGTTTCAAGGTGAGTGATGCCACCTGCAACTAGCAAATCAATTGGTTGGTGAGTGACCTGCCATAACGGGTAATAAGTTCCATTATTTAAGCAGTTCGTTAGACAATTATGGTTGGTTCACTTGGATCAAGAAGAAAACGTTATGGACACATTTTCTGACTCTTTCTGTTTGAGGTCTCAAGGATTTTCAACAACAGAATCCTAGCCAGGATGGGGAAGACCGTCACTCCTGAGACGAGGATGGGTGATTCAATGGCAACAGCTGCCATTTCATCGAAGAGGTGTCAACTGAGGATTAGACAGCTGAATCCCCCATCATATAATTCCCCTAGGGTTCACTATAATAAAAAACAACATCTACAGTTATATTATCAATTCAGTGTATAGTTAAACTATCAGCTTCTACTGTGTTGTTTCATCTTAAGGATATTAATGAAGAGGGCAATAATTGGAAGATTCTCAGAGAGAAGAGTAAAGATCTGAGCAGGGATCTAGAGACAAAGGAACCATAATCAGGGATAGCTGCCAACTGTGTGTTGGGCTGAGAGAGACTGTCACCAGAGTAACTTAATGAAGATTGGGTGGAAAAGAGTATAGGGAACGAATCCTACAAGTTTGACTTCAAGAGTAAGTAACTGGAAATACTGGCCAAGCATTGAGCCAAAATATAGTTCAATCTCAACTATGGATAATAGTCTCCATACTATTATTGATTCATAATATATTCTAAACAACACAATGAAGTGCACAAGAAAATTGAACCTGTGCAATAAAAAGGGTACTGGGTCTTGGGTCCTCCGCCCCCACCCTCTCCTTCCCCTCAGAACCCTTGACGCTCCTCACGTATTGCAGCTAATAGTCAAGCTAAAGGACTCAAAACTAGCCGCCTCACAGCAGCAGGTTTAAGCGCTGGCAACCCCCCAGGACATGGAGGGGAACATCTATGAGTCCCCATGGCAGCACCCTGTCCCTGCAATCCATCAACGCAAATGGGTTGCGGGACTTTAAGCGGAGAGCCCGCCTCCTCCAAAACTTCAGGTCAGCACAAATTGACATCGCTGCTGTCCAGGAGCCCATATCCTCCCCCACGAACAATCTGCATGGAATGAACCGTTTGGAGGCAACTCCTTCTGGACAAACCATGCCGCCCTTATTGTTTTGAATCCCCAGGTTAAAACCCATTCTTTTTCACAATATCTAGGTGGCCGCCTCATACTGGCCAAACTCACCACTCCTGACTTCTCCTTCTTCGCTGCAAGCATCTACCTGCCTAATGCAGGTCAGGAGCAAAACCGGCTCTTGGAAGAGCTCGTCCAACTCAATATCCCACGGAATACAGTCCTCTTAGGAGATTTCAATACAACCATAAGTCGCGTCCGTGACTCTTACCCCCTGCAGCAAAGGAACGCCCTGGATCAAGTCGCCTCCAGGATTTCCTTCGCCTGAGTGGCTTTATAGATGCGCTTCCACCCTCCGCGTCTGGCCTAGGTTGCATGACTAGGATCCAGTATGATGGAGGAGCTTTCCAGTCAGCGTCACGCATAGATATGGCACTGATTGGCCCCCTGCTAATTGGCCGCGTCTCCTCTCCCAACTCTCATGACAACCATCTGAGTGATCACAGGTCACTCACCGTTGTCATTGCCACCACACTTAGACCGTCGCGTAGGTTCTGGCCTAGGGTTGCCCCAGCTCTTCTCAACAACCCCTTCACTAAGGAGAAGCTGTCTATGACCATCCGGGAGACTCTTACCTCCCCCCGCCCCACCTGCTTGACCACAAGGCTAGATGGGCGGTGACCAAGGAGGGCATCACCCGCGTTGCTTACAACTGTGCCAAAGCCCAGATGACTGCAGCTCGCGCCAGAGTCAAAAGGGCGGAAGCCAGAATCAGACATCTAAAGCGAAACTGCCAGCCTTCGCCCTCTCCCAGATGGTTGGAAGACTGGGAAGCGGCGCAGGAAGCACTTCGCTTGGAGCTCGCACTGCAGGAAGAACGGTCAGAAAACTTTACAACATCCCATTACTATGCTCAATGGGAACGCCCCACCCGCTTCTTCTTTCAGAAACAGAAAGCCCGGTCAACAGCGCAGGATATTACTGCACTGAAGATTGGCACTACAACCACTTCAGATAAGGAGGAAATCTCGCAGGAACTACACCGCTTCTACTCCAGCCTCTTCCATGCCACCCAGGTGGACCCATCGGACATCCAAGACTTCCTGTGGCGGTCTCCAGAGCCGCCCATTGACCCACGGGCTGATGAGGCTCTACTGGCGCCTATTTCCATCCAGGAGATGATGGAAACCCTTCTGAAATTCCCACGGCTTAAAGCCCCAGGCCCAGATGGAATACCTTTGAGGTGTACCTTCTGGAACCTTCAGTGATAGCCAGAACCCTCCGCGACCTCTTCGCTGCACTCTTGGTGAATGGCGAGGTCCTCCCCGACTCCAGAGGCTCAATCACGACCCTCATTCAAAAGAAGTCAGACTGTGAGAACTTGGCGAACTGGCGCCCCATAGCGTTGATCAACACAGACCACAAGCTCTTCACGAAGCTTCTGGCCAACCGCATCACCAAATGGGTGTCACCTCGCCTCTCCCCATCCCAGCACGGTTTTATTCCAGGGAGGTCGTTATGGGACAACTATAATGACCTTCACGTGACTTTGACTGCTAACTCTCGTAAGGTGAATGGCTTTGTGGCTCTCCTGGATATGGAGAAATCATATGATCGGGTAGCCTGGAAGTATAGATGCTTCCCTGTCCCGCTTCCATCTCCCACCCGCAGCTAGGCGCTGGATATCAGCGCTCTATGACCAGCTCCACACCAGAGTCCTGGCGCCAATGGGTTTTACAGTGGCAGTACCAGTTGGACAAGGTCTCCGGCAAGGGGACCCCCTGAACCCTATCCTTTTTAACATCACCCTTGACCCCCTCTTGGCCTTCTTACAGGACAAGCTAACAGGGATTCTGGTCCCAGGTAAAGCCCCCACACGCACCATAGAATTTGCAGATGACACTGCCATTGCATTTGGCTGCCCTGGGGATGTTGTCCTCGCTGCTGTGACCATTGAGAGGTACACCAAGGCGTCCAACGCCATGGTCAACACCTCCAAGACAACAGTTGTACAGGTCGGCTCCCCCACCTTCCCCCCACCATTTGGTATTAAACCTGAGCGCGGTACCTTCCGTCACCTGGGCGTTCTCACCAACCAACAAGGAGTTGCGCTAAAAGTTAATGAGGACTTGCTCCTCGCAGCAGTTAACTCCAGGATTGCCAGCTGGAACTGGTGGCACATCACCCCCAGGGTCGAGCTCTGATGGCCAATGTGTTCCTCCTCTCCAAAGTCTGGTTCCTAGCGCACGTCTGCCCATTCACAGATGCCTTTTATACGCGGCTCAATGTACTCATCCACTGTTGGATCTGGGGCTCGAACCATCCACCAATGGCCCTCTCAACCATTGCCCGACCCTGCAATGAAGGGGGCCTAGGGCTTCTGGACACGCGATCCCACGCCACCACAATCTTCCTGAAGTTCCTATGGCCGATTGTCTGCTGGGACGCGACCCCCATGCCCCAATGGGCGCCCGCCCTCCGCCAGTCAGTGTCAGCTGCTCTGGGTCTTCCTAGAGCATCTCTGACCTCATTAGGGGAGTGTCTCACAAACCACCCAGGCCATCGCCTAAAACCATCCTCATCCCCCTACTGGAACGAGGCTCTCCTTTCCCTGAAACGAGTAGGCGCGCGGATCCACCATGCCTTCCCATACAGAAGGGAAGGCCCTGGCCTCAGCCCCCGTCGCCATGCAATTGTTCACAATGGACAAGTTGTCACAACTCGCCTCAACCCCAAGATCGTCCTCCCATCCGCCCAAGACTCCTTGAGCTCCTCCCTCCCTCCTTGAGATTTGACCTTAAGGAATTGTGGAAGGACGTCTATCACACCATCATTTCAGCAAAGGTGTCCAACACCTTATGGAGGGTGCTCCACTGTTCATACAGGACAGGGGACCGGACTGGCCCTACCTTCCAGCACCGAAGCTGCCCCCACTGTGTGGAGCCTATTGACTCCCACCTCCATCGTTTTTTCACCTGGTCAGGTGTCGCCGCATTTTGGCCAAAGGCCCGCGCGCTCCTCCATGCTCAGCCCTGGTCTGGACACCCTGTGCAAGACCTCATGTTTGAGCAGACATTGCCTGGTTGCCACCGACCCCTCCGTGTCCTCGCCTATGCCACAGCCATCTAGACCATCCATAACTCCTTTCTTTGTGCTGCCTTTGACCAGCAGGTGTGGACCCTTCCACACATGATCACCCACTTTCAAGTACACTTTGAGATGGCCCTGAAGGTCTGCACTATGTCGCCAACCCTCCCCCGCTCAGTTGTCACTGCAGCACGGCTCTGGCGCGCAAACCCCCTCCCTTTCTTGATGCCTCCTCCCTCCCTTCCCTCGCCTCAGGCTCTTAGGAGCCCAGGCGTAATTCAATAAACATTGATGAATCCCCCTCGGTTGGGACCATCTAGTAGTAAAAAAAGGTTACTGGGTTGCTTGCCAGTTATCACCTAGAGTAAATTTTTACACTTGTTTTTATGGAACTGAATTCTCATAAATTCCTTTTTGTATTTTGACATGCATGTCAGACTCCTAATTTCTTTAATGATTGCCACCTTTGCCTCATCATACGTCCAGCTGTCTCCCTTTAGGTGAGGTAACACTAAGTTTTGAAAGTTGGTGTCCAGTCAGTTTATGACCGTCAACATCTTTTGATAATCCCCATAGCCATTCATGGTCATGTCAAACAGTCAGAAAAACGCTGGGGCATTATTTAATGAAACGTTGGCAATTTCAGTGTTGCCCTAAATTCCTCTGAGTTATTTCTGGCCGATTCTCTCAGTTCAGCCACTCAGCTAACTTGATAGTGACTTCAGGCATCATCTCCAAAATGGCAGCAAAAGCAGGCGGCATGTTCCTTAAGGTATTTGACTTCCCAAGTATCATGTGAGGACTTATTTCTTTGGCATTGCTTGCCATATTGGGCTCACAAACACATTTGTGAGCTTTAAGTTCCTCCACTTGTTTGATTAGTCTCTCTATATCTGCACTGAAATTTCTTAAACAAGCGTGATCCACTTCTCACTCCATTTTAGGTATAAGACCTCTCAAACAAGGTCCCCTTCCTTCTTCTTTAACAAAGTTACTTTCACTAGTAACTTGTTCCCAAAGCTTGCAACATTCTCTAATCCTTCCTCAACCTTGGTGAATCATTCTTCCAAGGCTGCAAACTCCTGATGGTCTGCTGAGCTTAGAGCATTCTGGTTTACAGTGGCTAACTTGGTCCACAGTTTGCGTAGCTCATCTTTGTACAACATTCTTATAAATTCTGCAACTCAACTACCATTGTAGTGAGCACCAACTTGTAAAAATTTACTGAAGTTGTTGTTGGCAAGCAATCCTAGTAACTCTTTTAAAGCACTGGTTCTGTTTCCTTGTGCACTTCATCACATTGTATAATAGAAACAATTATTAATTGATAATAGTATGGATACTATTATCTGTAGTTGATTATGAATTATTATATTTTGGCCCAACACTCAGCCAGTATTCCTGATTATATAATCGTGATGTCATACTTGTAAGGATTTGTTCCCTTGCTATTTTCCACCCAATCTTTGCTAAGATACCCTGGTCACATTCTCTTCAGTCCAACACACAGTTGGCAGCTATCCCCAAATGTGACTTCTTCTTCTCTAAATCCCCACTCAGATCCTTACTCTTTTCTCCAAGAGTCTTCCAATTACTGCACTCAGCAATAATATCCTTGAGACAGAACAGTACCATGGAAGCTGATGATAGTTTCCTATATACCAAATGGATAACTTAGAACAAAATATCTAATATCTGTTATTCTCTCCTGTATTATCTCCTATATTATCTCCTATATTATCTGTTTTTTATTATAATAAACCCTAGAGAATATATAGTGAGGAATTTGGCTGTCTAACCCTTGGTTGACACCATCTTAATAAAATGACAGCCATTGCCATTGAATCACCCATCCTTGTCTCAGCAGCGATGTCTCCCCATGCTTGGATAGGATTCTGTCATTGGACATCCTCGAGACCTCAAACAGAAAGAGTCAGAAAATGTGTCCATAACGTTTTCTTCTTGATCCAAGTGAACCAACCATATTTGGCAAGTGACCTGCTTAGGTTATGGGACTTATTACTCATTAAGGCAGGTCACTAACTAACTGATTGATTTGCTAGTTGCAGAAGGCATCACTTACCTCGCAACTTGCTATTCATTCCCAATCAGTCAGTGATGAAACCTGACCAATCCCAATAAGTACACCTGATAGTTAATCACTATCAGATGCCCATATTTCGTTGGCAACTCCGCCCAATGAGATCTTAAGTATTTGTCCAGATTGATCCCTGACAGATATAACCAGGTGAATATCCCAAAATCCCCCAAACGTAGTTACTCCAAAACTTGGGCCAACCAATTTCTGATTCACTTCACCTTAGGGAATTTTCCCCTAGCGATCCCTGGTAATCTAGCAGGCTAGAAATATGGGCAAAAATCATAACACTCCCTCAGATAAGGTAACATCTAGCTTTAAGAAGGGGTTATATCAAATACCTCAATAAATTACCTAGAGAAATTGATAGTCATCACAGCTCTAGTCATTTCTAGGAAAATATTTGACAAATCAATTTAAGACTAAAATACCTAAGATGGTTCCTGACTTATTGAAATGATGTATTAACTAAAGGTCATTGACAAATACTTGTAGTGGAACTCAAGGCCACAAATTAATACAAATCTTAAAAATAATATAAATCAAAAAGCTTTCAAATGATTAACCTAAGTGACTCACAGTTCATCTGACTTGGGTATTCAACTCACTATTTTTTCTTCTTAAAGTTATGACACAAAGTTATTATAATATATCTATATTATCTTATCTGACCAAGAGCCTCCTTTCTGGATTTACACATCTATTATCTTTATTAATTTACACTTTTGGGGTTTATATTGTTAATTGCAACATATAAAACCCTTGATTTATACTATAATAGAGTTACATCATTATTTCTATATCTTGCTGTGGTACTTGCCTTCAACAAGTCTAATTTTTCATGCTTACCATAGGATGGATACTCTAGCTGGCAGGACTTAAGTGGTGACTTGGCATCCTTTTAAATAAAAAATATAATTGTTATGTGACTTAGTCGGCCTCAAATATTGACTGTTGGCTTCTTGGACATAGCATTATCAAGCCTAAAAATAGAAGCTATACAAAGCTTAGCCAACTTTTTAAGGCTCACTGCTTTTTTTAGCTGCTCTTATTAGAAGGTAAGAAATTATCTTATGCCTCATTAAAGTTATAAAGATAAAAAATTTGAGTGCTCTCAAATCATACATCACAACATTTTTAAGAGATGCTTATTCTGCTTTAGAACTATATGCCTTGTTAGTAACTTATTTTGGATGAAAGTTATAATCAAATAAATAAGCCATTCACTTACATTTATTTTAAAATTAATTAATGCTTCATTGATCATCAGCATAAACACAAATTTAGTATAGTTCTTGTTTTTCTTACTGTTAGTTTTAATGTTTTATAAGTTGGTTGCTGCCTTATAAAAGGTAGCGGTACAAACATTAATTTGCTTAGCAACCAGGTATGTATTACAATTATTGTTGTATTTTAAGTACATAACTGATAAATTTATAAAGCAAAGTGACTTTACCTTTTTGTTTCAAACTAATCTAGTTATTGGTTTAAGTAAATTTATTATATATTAAAGATGTGTATAATTATAAAACTAGTCACATAGCTACTAAACAACAACAAAGAACTAAGCTTTAATCTGATGTTTTTGTTTCTCATTGATTTATGTATAATACAAGTTGATTGTAATAATCAATCAATGCTCCCAAATTAAATATCTATATACTAAATTAACGCAGATACATTTTGTTGGATGCTATTTTTATAAAAAAGCAATTGTTTAAGATAGGATGACCATGAGACCAACACTTTTGAAAATAAACAGAACAATTGTAAAAAAAGCAAAGTATTATATAATCTATATTCTTAAAAGCAAGAGTTTACATGTGTTTGATCCCAGACAGAACTACAGCATGCAGAACTTTGAAATTTTTGAACATAGGTAACAGTAGGGGGTCCGTGTGCACCTCAAAGCTAGATCTCTAATTTCTATAATAAAAGAAAAAAGTTGTATATATAGTAAATAAAAACCATATATGATTTTATTGGTAATTGGTATATTATTGCAGCTGAGCAATTAAATTTTAGTTGATTTGATAGGTTCAATGGGTTTAATTTTTAATTTATTGTGGGGAATGCCAACCAGGGGACGGACACTTCCAATAAAACATGAAGAAAACAAAACGCAATAATAGGGGGGCACCCCAGAGAAGCTAATGCTGTCTCCTGTTGCCAGTGGGAACGCCAATACTGGGAAGGGGGAATGTGTATAGGGGCTGGAACCACGATTGAGCACATGTGGAGAAAGGGGTCAGAGTTGATGAACAAACTGGGAACTGGGAGGAGACCAACTGATGGAAACGCGGTGGGAGGTATTAAACATCTATGCTTGAAAATGGTCCACTAAGTGCGACTGGAGCCAGCGGACAGCTTCTGGGAGGGTGGGGGTGGAGCCTGCAATGGCATCCAAGACAATAGTGTGTATAGTCCACATGGTGATTGTGACCACCAAAGCATGGAGGGAGGGTGGAAGAGGGAGGCCATTGATAAAGCAAACATATCCCTAGACAAACAGAAGGGTTGTGCCTGATCCTGGCAAAGCAGACGTTGAACTTCGCGCCATATCACTTTAGAGGTAGGACACTTCTCCAGGAGGTGGAACAGCGTTCCATACTGGCCACACACAACGCAGGATGATTGTAAAGCGTTAGAGCGCTTGGCAGTACGGTACACCCGCCTCAAGCAGCGCCACACATGAGAGCGGATATGAGGCTGCAGAAGAGGGTGGTGGGCGTATTTCCAAATTGTTTTCTGGGTATCAAGGGAATAAGGGATGTCCACCATTTCCAGGTAGTCCACCCTGGACAAGATATGGGGCCTTGTGGGTATCAAGCCGTCTAGAATGGGTAGCCCCTGTACCTCCTGTGTGAACTGATGAGAGGGGCGCCACCTCTGGGCAGTGTGTCCACAAATACAAATTCTCCACTAAGCGCTCTGCATGGAGAGGAGGACTCGTTTGAAGTGGAGTGCAGTTCCATGGGGACCTGCGGCCAAAGGATGGGAAGACAGATGTTTCATCAAAGAGTGAGAGTGTGATGGATTGGTAAGGCCTAGGGCACGGGATAAGTTGGAGCAGGACATGCGGGACCAGTGTTGGGACAGAAGTGTAGGGATGGTAACAGCAGCGATCCAGGTGCACAGGATCCTGGCAGCATGGGCTCTGAAGTCGAGCAGACCCATGCCACCATGATGATGAGGGCCAAACATGACCTCTAGCCGTACTGGTGGTGGGCGGCCCAACCAACGCCACCATTGCAGAAGGGCATACAGTGTTTTGAGAATCCTGTGGAGAAGGCGACGGCGCGGGCCCCAAACCAAACCTTGGAGAGGAGCATTGAGTTGGCTAGTACAACCCTGCCGGTAAGGGAAGTAGGGTGGGTTCTGAGGGAGGCAATGCGCTTTGTCAAGTTGTCCAAAGTATGTTTTCCATCACCGTTGAGGCATACCCGCCTGCCTCCAACCACACCCCCAAATGGTGGACTGGCCCAACGGTAGGGCGCGGCACAAAGGGGAGCACAAGTGGGGCGGTGTGAGATGGACAGGGTAAGCAAGCGCGTGTGCTAGCAGATGGGGTGGACTGGAAACAGGGCGCTGAGGTCCAGCGGGTTTGATACTGACCAAGGAGAATGATTCAGGTTTTGGAGGCGTTGAATGAAGCATTACTTACCCAGGAGTAAACCTGAATAAAAGAGCTTCAAGCGTGCATGCATCATGATTATTAGACACCACAACCACATAGTTATCAGCAAACGCCAACATTTTGACCAGGGCTTGGCCTTGCATGTGGACCCCAGTAAGGCGGGCATTCATGTTTCAAAGGAGTGGGTCAAGGCTGAAGTTATATAAGAGTGGGCTAAGGGAGTACTCTTGGCGTGGTCCCCTTTGAGGGCGGACTATGTCCATGAGAAAGCCAGGGCCACGCACAGCCATTGTGGCGGATTCTGTCAGCAGCATCACCCAACTGATTAAGCGAGGGGTAGGCGGAATTGGTGGAGGCAGGTCCTGAGGTAATCCCAGTTAACTCTATCATAGGCCTTCCGTTGGTCTAAAAATACAAGTGCACCAGAGGCCGTGGACTGACAGGCGTTGGTCACAGTGTGCACGCTTCCCAAATCGACCTTCTGGGTATGAAACTAAATTCTTCTGGGGATGATATAGCAGAGGCAACAATTCCTAGACGGTTAGCCATGATTTTTAATAAAAAGTTTAGTATCAGTGTTGGTTAGAAAAATGGGGCGCCAGTTGGCCAAGTCTAGCTTATCTCCTTTTTTGAATAGCCAATGGTGTAGGACTCTTGCCTTCCTGGTAGGAGGCGCGTCTCCAAAAGGCTCTGGTTAAGAGAGGCAAGCAATAGTGGGGATAGATATTTGAAGTACTTCTTATTAAACTCATAAGGAATGCCATCAGGGCCAGGGCAATTCCTATTTGGTGCACCACGGACGGCGGACCAGAGTTTGGCTGGAGTAATCAAATTCATTAACTCCAGGAATTGGGAAATGGTGCGGAAATGTGCACTATAAAGAAAATTTGCTATTTCAGCTGGCGGAATCAGGTTGGATCAGTACAATTTGGAGTAATAGTTTTGTATCTCAATCACCACTTTGGCCAGCATATCCGCTACAGAATTGTCTGGCCTTTGCACCTGTGTGGAGGCCAAGCTCTGGCGCAGTGTGAAGAATTTTTGAAAAAAGTAAGTGGAGCACATGTCACCTGCTGTGATTTGTTTAGCTATATACTGAACACAAACCTGATGCTTGTGTTGCTGCTCAAGTGCGTTAAGGTGGGTAGCTACTTCCTCCCACTTGTAACCCCAAGCAGGGCTGTGACTGTGGCTGGGACATTGGACTCCAGGTGGACCAGCTCCGCCAAAGCGCGCAAGATGACTGCTGAGGTGGAGCATGAGCATCGGGAGGAAAGGTGGCGAGCCTGGTGGATTGTTTCCACTGAAGGCAGACCAGTTAGAAGTTGGATCAGCGCAAAATGGTGCAATAAACTCCAGAGCTGTGGTTGCAGATTTCATCCATGAGGAAAATCTTGGCAACGCGAGTTTAACTGGGTGAAGTTTGCACCAAACTGAAGCCCGAGCAACTGGGTCAGGTAGGTGGAAGGTTATTAAAACCAACCTGTGATTGGAGAAATCAATTTTTGTCATGTTAAAATGAGAAATTTGGGTACAAAATTTCAACAGTGTGAGGATAAGGTCAATGTGGGACATGGACCTTAACTGGCCGTTGTGGACATGGGGGCGCAACATGTTTTCAAGCAGCGGAGCATGATGCAGCAGGGTATTGACCAACCCTATGGTGGCCTTGAGGACGCGTAGTTCTATATGTCCCTGTGGCAGGGAAGATGAGGAAGGCCAGCAGTCCGTGGATGGGTTCAACCAAAAGTTCATGTCACCAATGACAAAAGGGTCAGTAGCGATGGAATGGAATTGACCAATGAGAAAAATTCCCAACGTTCTTATGCACAGGTCAGGGCATAAATGTTGACAATAGCATGCACTATGTCAGCCCATGAAAAATTGACAACAAGGATGTGGCCACTAAGGAAGGATTCAGACAATAAAAATTTAAAATTACTGTTTTTTGAACTAGCACCCCACAGTACTCAGACCAGAAGGACAGGGGAGGGGAGGAGCATGGTTTTCCATGTATCCTCATAACCGCGTGAACAGTGGGACTCCTGGATGACCAGGATATCCACGGGTAAATTATGTTAAAAAACTCAGTTTCCTAGCCTGGGATGGCGAGGCCTTGAGTCTGGCGATGTTCAACGTCCTGAAAGTAAAGGCTCACCCCATCGCACCTTAGGTGTGAGGGGAAAGGCACCTGAGCCCTTCAGCCTTCTCTTGTTCTCCATGGCGCTTTTCAGCGCCTTGGGTATGTGATGCATCATAGTCAGTAGTATGGGTAGGTTTAGCAGTTGGGTTCACGTTGGCTTTTGCCTTTGCTTTTTGTTTCCCCGCTGTAGAATGAGATTTTTGTGGTGCATGCATTTTTGGTGCACCAACGCTTGATTTTGAATTTTTGGCTGGGAGGTTGGAGACCAATTTGGTTTTAATTGAGGCTAGGGCACATTGGTCAGGTGAAATTGACTTGTCCATCGGAACTTCAGCTTGGGTGGCCCAATATGATTGGTTGAGGAAATCTCAAGCTGCTTCTGCTGCAAAAGTCTCAATGTCCTCCTGAAGCTGGGAGGGCAGAATAGTGGAAGCGACCTTGGCCGCCACCTTGCGGGCCTGTTTGGCCTTCTTTCGCTCCTGAGGGGATATTGGGTTCACTATTAAGTAGTAACCCTGTGCCCCCCACGGGAAGGCAGCCTTTGTATCAGTGGTCATTTCATAGTGGGTTTCACCGCTGCACATTGCCTCCAAGGGAATTTCTTCATATGTAATGCCCTCCTTGGAGGGGCAGGTGTGTGCCTTGTGGCCAAATGAATTATAATAGGCGCAGATGGGAGGTGCGCTGTCCACGGTGACCCTGAAAGGGTGGGTGGAATGCCCCTCAATATTGACAAAAGTGGTGTGTGGGATTTGGGTTAGATACTTCACTATCCCCTTGGCTGGGGTTAGGACTGCAATTGCTTTACCAGTGCACAGGTGTGGCATCAGCTTAAAGTGTTGCATTTAGAAGGATTGTATTTCACCATATATGGCAAGCCCAGCCTTCAGGTGTAGTTTGAGTATGGCGCATTTGACTGTTTTGGGCAGAAAGTCAAAAGTTATAAAAATTTGGTTCGATTTTGTCCATCTGGTGTGCTTAGTTTTGATGACCCGCTGCCCATCAGGGAGGTCTATCACAACGCACACTGTTGCAGCTTCATCCAATGCCTCCTTGCTTTAAAATAAGATCCAGCCAACCACATGGCATGGAATGAGGTGTGACATACACTGCATTCAGGAAATGAGTGTGCACATCCCCACAAACTTTTCCCATAGTGCCATCTGCTATATATTCAGGAATACCCATACTCCATGTTCCACCAATGAGAGTGGTTGAGAATGTGGCATATTGATGTACAGGTTGCATCATGCTTGCAAAGCTAAAATTTCCAGGGAAATGGTTACCGGCAGTCTTTTGTTAAGTTTGTCTTTTCCTCCAGATTCACTGGGGCGTTTGCAAACTGTAGATGCGCGGGGCCACCACCTGTGCCCTTTACCTTACTTACCCAACTGCTCCTCAACATGGGCGCTAACTAAACTCCTCGGTGAGATTATCAAACTAAAACCAGACTTGGATTGAATCTTGTTTCAAAAGTGATTGCAACAAGAGATAAAAGTAGGTTCAATGGGTTTAAATTGGTGTATCCCCCATTAAGTTGGGACCACCTAGTGCTAAAAATGATAGGCTTATTGGGTCTAGTAAGCGGCTGGTGGGTTTAGGTTGATTCAATAGGTTTGATTAGGCTTGGGAGAGTGGCTAGTAGTTTTTACTGATTTGATAAGCTTGATTACTTTCTAAACTTATCAATGATATCAGCTTACCTAGATTATTAAATATTGATGACAGTTTATCTCAAAAAAACTTATCCATAATATTACTTTTACCTTATATAAAAGCTTATCAATGATGCTTACCTCAAATATAAAACCTATCATAACAGATTATCTCAAAATAAAAAAGCATATTGATGACCATCTACCTTTATAAAAAGTAAACTAGTATCCAAATACCCATGCTTCACTAAGGTGATTATAACTCGCCAAATGATTCTAAATTATTTTAGTTTTTATATTGGTAGATAGCTATCAATAAGTTCAGAAACCATTAAACCTATTAATTATTCAAACCTCCAACAACTTAGCTAAGATCAATTAAGCATGCCAAAATTATCTAAACCATCTTTTACTTAATTGAAACTATTGAGCCCATGGATTCAACCAAAAAATAAATAACCACTCTTAAAAACCATATATTAAACTTACAAAACAGCCAAAGTCTACCAACCGCTTATCAAAACCTACAAAATTGTCAAATCAAATTAATATGAAAATGCTCAGCCAAATTGTATATAATTACTATTAGAAGCATTTATGTTTTAGATATTAAATGAAACTGATATTAAAAATCAAATGATG
Source organism: Massospora cicadina (assembly GCA_022478985.1). Taxonomy (NCBI): domain Eukaryota; kingdom Fungi; phylum Entomophthoromycota; class Entomophthoromycetes; order Entomophthorales; family Entomophthoraceae; genus Massospora; species Massospora cicadina. The sequence goes on along the minus strand of JAKSZP010014660.1, from coordinate 36,501 downwards.
TTGTTAAAAACAAAATTTTACTATGCCCCAAACTTTATAAAGTACTTGTACAAAGATTAATGATTATTGGTTTATATGTTCTTGAGATAATATCTTAATATATATAACAATCATCTTATGTATGTTTATTCAAGACAAGGGGACCATGAGACCCTTCTTGTTGACATCATCTTATGTAAGTATGTATGTTTTATTTAAGATAAGGGGACCATGGGACCCTTTCTTATTGACACAAAAATAAAGGCAGGGAAAAAAGAGCAAAATTTTCAAAAAAACTTGATTTAACCTCTAATATACTAGACTAAGTTCCCCTAGCCTAGCATAGCTGAGGGGGAAGGGGGCGAATTGGATGTTTGAAGGAACGCGCCAGGGCAGACAAGAATGGAGTAGGCATATCACCTGCATGTGGTTGGAGGTTGAAGAGAGTAATATTTGTTTCATCAATAATATCTGCTGTGTTCATTGCATCAATATAATCGGTCAAAGAATGTTCTACCCACAGGAGCAAACTTGGCAGACGGACAAAATCAGGTTTTTCTTCTGAAGATTTACCACTGTTAAAGCCACACACTTGAACGGCTTGCATGGTTGATTTAATCGCCTTGTGGCCCATCACAATTATTTCCTGTTTTGCGGCAAAAGAAAATTTATCAAAGAATTTTGGCCCAGGGAAACCATTTTTCAAAGAGACCAAAATAGATTTAACGTTGGCTTGCAACATGGTGTTGTTGGGGGCAGCTGCAACTTCAGTTGCCATTTCAAATAGAGGTTTATACTGGGGACAGCCCTTTTTAGGGCTAAATCAATGATGAGGAGGTGATTAGGAGGAAGGATTGAAAATATCCTTCATTCAAACATGGGATCAATCCCATGTGGGCAATCATCCTCAACAACCTAATCAAGGACATAGAAAGGATTTAAACTGGGCCTAGTGGCCCAGCAACTGTGGGTGATTTTTCTGGAGGTGAGGTAAGATTATTAGATTTTTGAAATTTAGCTTTTGGCACTGACTGAGCCGTGACAGTTAGTTTGGATTTGCAGGTTGGCTTCTATTGATTGGCTGATTTTGAATCTGCCACACCTACTGGCTTTGAGGGAGAGGGAGGGAGAATCGCTCCCCACACAAAAATTTTGGCTGAGGCAGCCAAAAGGCTGGCAGCAGCTGAGGAGGCGAGGGCTGAGCCCCCAACCTCTGTAATGGCAGGACAATTCCTTTTGGAATGGTCCAGACCAAAACAAGAGGGGCAAACTGCCCACCCGCCTTTGATGTGGGCCCAAAAATGATGGTTGGGGGCCAATTTGAGGAAAGTTTGAGGCAGAATCACTCAAGTGATTTTGCAGTTTATGGGGTAAATTGTTGCAAATGTGCGAGGCCTAGCAAGGTGTTTTGCCCCATTGGGAAAACAAACTGCAGAACAGGGTCAGAGCCATAAATGGCCAACCCTTCCACCAATTTGTGGTGAAGAACTGCAGGGGGAAGATGGGTGGGTAACCCTGAAAATTGCACCATAAGAGTGGTGTCCGCGGGTAACCAGGTTCGAGTGGTGGGGAGAGGAGTATTTTTGAAATTTAATTAAATTGTTGCCGCTGTCACAGCATCAGCTTTGCACATGAAGCCAAGATCATAATACCCCTTGTAGGGGCAAAAATTGATGAAGTCCACAGGCTTCATCACTTCCAAAACATCTTCAATTATTTGTGAATTGTTATATGGGAACAAAGCGCCATACTCAACCTGAAGGCTGAAGCTCATGTTGTCCCATGGGAGCACCAGGGGGCTTTGCAGCACTGCCTGGGAACATGTGAGGTGGGTTGTGAGGTCTTTCAGTGGATTAAACCACCCAACAGAATTGGTAAGGCTGGACCCTACCTGAGAGCACTTGTTTGCTGGGCAAAACACACTTGGCAGTGCCAGCCCGCTTCTTCAGGCAGGAACAGCGGCCAGCGCCAAAGCAGGCAACTCAACATTTGAAATAAATTTAGATTTTTAATAAACGATTTTAACTGATTTGACCAATTCAAAATTTGATAAATTCAAAAGTGAGCAGCACAAGAGAGAAAAATATCTATATATATATTTGAGGTGGGTCAACCTTGGGACAAATATACCACACCAAGAAGTTTTTCTATCCAGTACAGGTTTCAACCTCAAAATCTGCACTTAGGGTGGAAGTAGTTTTACCTGCTCAGCTAACCACCCTTCATGAGAGAAAATTGTATGTATGTATGTATGCATGTTTTATCTGAGGCAAGGTGACTATGGGACCCTTCTTGTTGACATAAAAAATAAAATAAAATAAAGTAAATAAAAAATAAAAAGGATTTTTAAGCAAAAAATCATTAACCTCTCACCATATCAGAATTGGCTCCCACCTACCCTGACATAGCAGAGGGGGAATCAGATTGTGGATTGTGGCCTTGCCCTGCCTTAGCTAGCACAGAAAATCTTTCCAATGCTGCTAAAAATGGGTAGGGAAATCTTATGGATGGGTATCAAGATGGCATAGGTAGGGATTATCTTCAAGGATACCAGCTAATGTTAAAGCTTCGATATACTCAGCTAGTTGTCCTTCTGCAACCACTCTTAAATCCAACAGATTTTTGAATGCATATGTTGTTTTACTTGTTACTCTGATGCCTGGAATATACTGAGATGTGGTAGCAACATAAATCACTGCACCACTCACAAGTGTTGCCAACTCCTCAAGATCTGATTTATTTTCTGCAATAAAATTATGAGGGAAATTGGGGGCAGGAATATCATCAATTAATTTCTCTGTGGCCTGGTGAACAGCCATATGTAAAAGAATATTCTCAGGTGCATCAATAGATGCACCAGCTAGTTGATGGCTTGAATGAAATTAAATTTTATTTTTTTGGGTTGAAAGCAACAATTAGATTTAGCATCATAATCTTTAAAATAAATTTGGAAAAGTTGATTAAATTGACTTTTGAATTCAAAATTAGATTTGAATCACTTACCTCATCCAAAACCTCCCATGGGTTTTGAATTGGGATCAGTGGACCAATCACAGCTGATTTTGAAATTTTAGAAGCTTTTGATGCGGAAGTTTGGCTTAGAAACAAATTGTGAGCTAATGTTGATGAAGATTCATCATTGAGACTGAACTTTGAATCAGTTTTGATGATGAATTCTTATTTTTAACTTGTTGCCAGTCCTGATTTGCTGGTTGGGTTTCAGCTCGGAATTTCAGATTAACAGATCCTGACTTCAAAGCTTTCTTTTTAGGTAATACTTTAAGCTTAGATGGCATAATTAAGCCCCAAATGGGCACTGCCATCAAGGAGTCTGCAGGCATCAGCACTGATTCTGAGCCTATATGTGATACATTACAAGGGTACTTTGCCTTCAAATGGTCAATCTCAAAACAAACTGGACACACTGCTCAGCTATTTTTGACTTAAGCCCAAAAGGGTGAGTTGAGTGCTGAGGGGATGATGGAACGGGGGAATTTGATGGGCAATTTCTGCATGATGCAGAACAATTATTGCAACTTCCCTAGGTCCTGCACAGCTCTTAGCACCCTGTGGGACCACAAATTGATTATAGGGTTCCTCCCATACTGGCCAAGGCCAGTAAGCAGCTCCTCAAAGAGCTGCTGGGGGAAGATGGGAGGGAAGACCTGCCAGCTTCACGACCATAGTCATGTCAGAGGGTAATTGGGTCCTAGTGATTGGAATCAGGGTATTTTATATATAAGTGATATTTGGGCTGCAGCTGCTGCAGCTTCCTCAGTCGCAATCCCAAGTCAAAATAGCCCTTAAATGGCCAGAAATCTACAAACCCAGCAGAAGCAAATGCTTTCATTGCCAACTCCAAGTTTTGGCGATTAGTATATGGGAAAAGGTGGCCATACTCAATTTGGAGACAGAATTGCACAGCTGAATGAGGTAATTCCTTATTATTAACCCAAATAGGCATTGGGCTAAATGGAGCGCCAAGTCCTTAGGAGGGACAAAGCATCTGATAGTTTTGGGAGGGCTGGCTGACCCAGCCATGGCGCTTAAGCGGAGAGTGGTAAACACCCAGTGGTGCTGGCCCACTACCCTAAACAGGGGGAGCAGCTGGAATGGATGCAAGCATTGTGCTTGATGGCTGCTGCATTCTTGATTTCAAGATTAAAATATGATTTTACTGAACTTCTCAATTGACTCGTCTAACTTGAATTTTAAATTAAATTTAAAAGTGATTGGAACAGAAAAAAAGTGTGCATGTATGTTTGTATATATGTGGGAGACACATTATCTCTTGAAAGAATGAACTAAAAATCACCAAACTTGGCACAAGAAAATATAGATTTAGGGAACGGTTATAAACTATTTTTCAAAAAAAAGATTATAGATTTTTTTTATAAAATTTATATATAAGAATGAAAAAAGTATCTGCTTCTAATGGCAATTGTATATCATTTTAGGTGAGCGTTTTGGTTTTATTCGTTTAATTCAATAGGTTCATAGGTTTTGATATGCAGTTTGTAGTTTTTGGTTAATTTAAAAGTTCAAAAATCAGTTTTGGTTGAGGGGTGGTTGATGGATCTAGGTTGATTCAATGGTCTTAATAGTTTCAGGTAAGTGGTTAATGGTTTAATTAATCCAATAGGCTCATAGGTTTTGGTAGGTAGTTTGTAGTTTTTAGTTGCTTTGATAGGTTCATTGCTTTTTCCTATGGTAAATGGTTGGCGGTTAATCAATATTTGATAGTTTTAATGATTTCTAAACATATCCATGGCCATCTACTAATATCCAAAGATTAAACAATTTGAAATCATCTGATAAATAAACCTCAAAGATAGTACTATAGCAAAGCAAGGGTAAGTTGCTATCTTAAAATTCAACAGATTGGGAAAAAGCCAACCTGAGCTCTGTTGGTATAGTCTAACCTACAGTAAATTTTAAAGTATTTTAATATCAGTATAAGTTAACGTCCTACTGAATAGCAATTTAACTCTTGAGATAGGTTTGGCAGGTTTGTATTTTAGTTTTAAAGGTTTTTTGTTCATAATCATCATGTTGATCCAGTTGTTATATTTTCTCTCTTTACTAAAAAAATATTTCCTATATACCGTTTAGCATATTTCTTCTGTGTTGAACTTATTTTTAAAAAATATTGTGAATGGTTATTTCTCTTTTGCTTTAGAGGTATATCACATTATACAGAGTTGTGTTTGTTTATTCTCTTGGCCTTTTCTTTATTTTTTAATAAAAAAGTAGCTCAAGTCATGTTTGGCCAGTAATTCAAACATTCAGTTTTTTATGAGGTTCACTATTATTACTTACATTTCAAATATTCTATGCCACAACTTAAATTTTATACACTTTTGCTTTAGGGTTATATCAGCCTTTTCAAAATAGGTTGCTTTGTTCTCTTAGACTTCTCTTTATTTTTTTAATGAAAGGTGGCTCAAGTTATGTTTGGTCAGAAATTAAACATTCAATTTGACTTTATTTTTGTGAGCTTCACTACCATTATTTATTTTTTGATCATCTTATGCTGCAACCTAAATTTTTATACTTTTTTGCTCAACTTTTTTCTGCCAAATAGGCCTTCTGATCTTTTACCATTGTTCAAAAAATATCAAAATATATAGTAGTTATCTTATTTATGATCACCCTAACTTACTAACCCTAACTTACCCTAACTTACCTACCATATCCTGCCTTTATATATATTGCAACTTAAGCTTTTCTTTCCCATTACTATCACTTTTAGTAACATGATTCTACGCAATTTCTCTGTGATTGACAATCAACCAGGAAATATGAGCAAATTTGTTTGTAACAACACCAGTTAGGTGAAAGTGTCCAGCGCAAAAAAGGCCTGAAGCCCTCCCAACCTGCTGGGGAAAAATTTCCCAGCGGAATGTTGACACACCCTCCCACCAAAAAGGGTGAGTACAGCACTGCTCCTGGAGTTTTGCAATTTCTGCAAAAAATGGGCGCATATACCAAAATAGAACACTTCCAACCCCTGTCCTCCCTTGAGCACGGCCTAAGATTTGGTCAGCGATACTTCCCTCAAATCATGGGGAAAAATGAGGGAGCCTTCTCTGCAACTTTTCCAAACACCATCCTGGTAAATTATAAAAATTTACATAAAGGATGGGTGGATGTTGGGTTCATGTCTGTAGAAAAAGTGGCAGAAGCAGCGTAAGTCATATTCTCTGTAAAAATTAACAATGAAGACTGCACCATCTGCACAGTGCACACACAATGGAATGAGGCAAATGACCTATTCATTGTATTTGACCAACTCCCAAGCACTGTGCACCATGATATCCTCACAGACAAGCTCTGTGGGGGGTCTTGAAGGTTACGGCATAATCAAACAGTTTGAATTAGAGAAATTTCCCCTCCTGCCCCACCCATGTACAGGAAAGGCAATAGCCATTATAGAAGCTGATCAGGATGTGGTAGAGGATATCACCCTCATTCCAAGCATGGTGACCATCAACCTCCCTGATGGCAGCATATCTCACCCCTTCTGCATCACACTGGAACACACCCCACCTATTTGCAAATTCTGCTCAGCTATAGGCCACAAAGACCACGCGTGCCCCATCAAGTGTGGGATTGAAGCACCAGAATTTTGTGAGGACAATATGGACGAAACAAGCCCAACTTTTGGCAAAATTAAGGACTCCACTTTCGTCTTCTATTAGAGGAAAGAGCCAATATCGCTTTGGTCAAGCCCATTTTGCGCAAGGACTGTCATCACACACAGACTGCCTGCAAGCAGGCCATGAGTTCTGCTGTGACCCAAGCTCGCACCACAATTTCCCTCAAACAGATTCAGGTGGATGCCATGGCAGCACAGCGGAATAACCAATCAGATCCCCCACATATAACCCAACGCAACCAAAACAATGAATTTTTTGGACACAACCAATCAAACACCTCCAACCATGCTGGAGCAATTCCAACTTGCACCACTGTGGATCCTTCCAGCCAATCACATGTGATCAGTGATGATATGGTTCATGCACACGATATGGAAGACCATTTCAGCCAATCACAATGTGACAACACTCATGCACAAAACCAATCACCCCAACACCTAGTTTCTGCCTATCAAACCCACAGGCAAGCAGCGGAAAATTTTTTGCTGATGTGGCATGAGCCAACCCATTCCAGGCCCAAACTCCATGGAGTAATCTGAGCCAGAAGAAACCAAACAAAACCAGTACTATGACCGCCGACCAACACACTGGAACTAATCTGGCTTATTGCCCATACCCACAGTATGACCTGCGATAAGGAACTGGGTGACCTCAGTGGGTCACCCCAGCATTCCTGATGTGCAGACTACCGCAATCACCATAGGGACGCTCAACATTGTGGGAGCCAAGGCCCCCACGTCCCAGGCCAAAAAAATGGCTTTCCTGCACATTATCCCTATGGACATCTTGGCCGTCCAAGAACTCCACTGTCCACTGGGGGAGGAGGAGTCATGGTCAACCATGCTCCTTCCAGACAAATCCTTTTGGACATACCACTGTGGGGTGGTAAATCAAACTAACTGTAACCCTCCAGTAAATATCTGAAGCACAACCTCCCACATGGAGGGATGGCTGCTTCTAGCAGATATTGAGTGGAATGAAGAAACTTTCGCCGTGGCATGTGTGTATGCCTCAAATGATCTGAATGACCACCAAAATTTTTCTCCGATATCCTCTCAATCCCTTTCCCTGAGGCAACTTTTTTGTGGGAGATTTCAACTGCTGTCTTAACACCATTACTGACTGCTGGCCCAAGTCTAAGGCTATACCCCACGGCCACATGGAACTACACATACTAAAGGCAACGCTGGGCCTGTGCAACACCATTCCCAAACAAGCCCCCATCCTGGCCAACATGACGATGCCCCACCACAACAATAACCAGCTGGTCTCAATGACCCATATTGACCTGATGCTCACCCCTATAGACTTTCATCACTGGGTATCAGATTTTAAACAACAATTATTCCTTTCTCTGACCACAAGATGGTCGCAATAGTGTTATAATCCTCAGAAATTACCAAAAGCCACCACCCTGGCACAGAGTTCACCCAAGCACCATCCATATTCTAGAGCATAAACTTTGGATCGAGATGGTGCTAACAACACAGCAAGAAAGACAACCACCCAATGGGAACCCTATCACCAAGTGGGAAATATTCAAGGCTTGAGAAACCAAGAAAGCTTGCCACCTAAATTCCAGAAAAACAGCCGTGATATCAGTGACAATCAACAAGGCTATCAGACAGCTTCAGCACTTTGAAAACAACACACCTCACAAGGGATACACCCCCCAATGGGGCCACCTGTGGTTCCAGCTATCTACACAGGTAAACTCCCTTTTTTTAGAAAACACCAGCACCACACCAAAGTATGCTTCAAATCAAAATACATCCTATCCGGTGAAACTCACATGGCCCAATTCTTCCACCATTTTAAACCAATTTCAACTTTGGCGACTTGCACACAGGTCCGCTGAGCAGATGACACACTGGCGTCCACACCATCCAAAATATCAGCCGAATTACACCAATTTTACACTGACCTGTACATGGCAGATTTCGCATCACCTAGAGAGATCAGAAAATTTATATCATCCACTAATATTGACACTATAGCTGATCAACCAGACCTTGTTGCACCCATTACTAAAGATGAACTATGGGAGGTAATAAGATCATCTCCGCGCAACAAGTGCCCTGGGTCTGATGGCCTACCAAATGAATTTTTCAAAAAATATTTTGAATATATTGCTCCAATACTACTGGCAACTATGAACAAGTGCCTGGAGGACACAACCCTTCTACCTGGCGGCCAAGACGCATATGTGGTCACACTCTTCAAAAAAAAAGATACCAGGCAGACCTAAAAAACTGGCATCCAATTGATCTCACCAATACTGACACCAAAATACTAACTAAAATCATAGCTAATCGTCTGGGTTGCATTGCTCAGACAGCCCTCTCCCCATCAGTTTGGCTTCATCCCAAATCGCTCAATTTGGGATAACATCCACACAATTTCCAACATCTGACAAGCTAACCCCACAGGCGCCCTTGCTTTCCTGGACCAAAAGAAAGCATATGACTGAGTGCACTGGGGTTACCTAGAACAGTGTCTAAAGGCTTTCAACCTACCACCCCATTTTATAAACTGGGCGCTCCTCTTAACGCGCTCAGCCAGGTTTGCAATCAGAGGCCCAGGTTTCCTAACTGACATCATCTCCCCCCCCAAAGGGGCCTCAAACAGATTGACCCGCTTAGCCCCCTACTATACAATTTTACCCTTGAACCTCTCCTCCGCATTGCAAACTCAAAGCTCACTGGAATCAGGTTGGAGGGACAACTACCAACCAAAATGCTCGCCTTTGCTGACGACTGCGTTGTTGGAGTCTCAGGCAATAGGGATGCCAGGGCGATTGAGCGCATTATTCACCAGTATGAGTCAGTGAGTAATGCCATGCTGAATAAACAGAAAACAGAGGTAAATGTTATGGGCAAACTCAGTTCAAACTGGGCTTCACCCCCCACCACCACACAAACCAACCAACCACACATCCAACCACACAACAATGATCCAAGCCAGTAAAACCACTGTGTTTACCCTTTGCACACCACCCCCGCCACCAACCCAGTCAGTCAACTGGGCATTTGGCTCACAACTGGTGTATATGCACTTGACACCATTGAAACCAACATTTTGGACAACATCACAAAAAGAATGACATGTATGCGGAGGAGTAAAGCTAGTTTAACCAGAAGAGTTGTGTTAGCCAACTCCCTGATCTTGTCAAAGTTATGGTTTGCTGCCCATGCGATTCCCTTCTCTGCCAACTTTACCAACGCAGTCTACAAGCTCCTGCAGAACTGGCTATGGTCTGGATACCGCGCACCTGTCAGGCTGAAGACCATGTATGGCCCACAGAAGAAAGGCGGGATGGGGCTGCTCAACTTTATGGAATGAGCAATGAAAATTATCAGCTCATGGGTAGCTCTCACAACGTCACCCAACCCACCATCCCCCCACTGGGCTAAGGCAGCACAAACCAACTTTGCAAGCGCACTACATCTGAGGTCCCCCTCCAACCCTGCAACTCTGATGAAGTACCTTGCAACACATCCAACTGCCACCAGACCGCACAACACCAACTGATATTTCAAACGCATCCTGTACAACCTAAGACAAGGGGATTGGAGCTTCTCCTATGCACAGCAATATGAAGACATTCACCCTCAGACTGTTTACGTGCAACTCCACAGGGGACAAATGGTGACTAACGCGCCTGCCCCACTACCATCCTTTCCTCTATCCCGGATTGACTACTTAGACTACCAGGACGTCCCATATGACTTGCGCACCCAAAAGCAGGTGTGGGACCTCATCACCTGCCCCCTCTTATCCCCACAAGTGTGCTCCACAGTGTGGCGCTACATGCGCCATACTTTTAGAACAGCTGACCACACCTTCTCAATGTTCAAGACATATGTCATCTGTGGCGGGCCCAACACACTAGCACACCACCTGGAAGAGTGCCTGCCATCCGCGCATATCTGGGCCAACGTGATGCACTTGTTTCAACAATCACCAACAGCTGAATTCTGACTATCCCGCGATATCCTGGCACTCAACATGGCCTCGCCTATCCCCCAGATGCTAAGGGCTCTAATTGTGAGTATTGCAATATGGTCCATCCACACAATTACCCTTGACGCTTTCAACGGGATCCTTCACAATTTCAACCAAGCCATCGTCAGGTTCCACAGCCATTTAGATGGCCACTCTCAAGCCTGGCTGTTCAGATCACTCCAACACAAATGGAAGAAATGGATGGGCAACTGGATTCCAATCTGGTTCCTTCATTATGACATTGAAAACCTCACAGTCTCCATAGGTGGTACACCCTACTAGCTCCTGAGCTGCCATGCCACTTAAGGTCTAGTCATCCACCACCCATGGCTCCTAGCCACACCCAAGTGAGCCAGTCATATCTTTTAAGTTCTTTTGTTTTGCGCTCTCTTCCCTCTTCTGTTTTCCATTTTTCCTCTTCCCTACATATTGTATGTGTCTGTCCCCTGGTCAGCCATCCTTGAATAAATAAAAATATATATTTGCAACTTAAATTTTGTGATAAATGCTTGCATGCAAAAAAGAATACCATTTTTTGAATGTAGATTTTTACCAATAAATTTCAATATTAATTTGTTTGTTCCTTAGTATTAGTATCTTCTAAAAGTTTTCTTTTTATCTAATTTTTAATTTATATAATACTACTATAGCCTTTGCATATATTAATCTTTTATAATTTTATAATTTTTACACACCTTCTGTAAAATCAGTTTCTCTTTCATAATTGTACAAAAGTCATTTTTAATTAAGCATTGGCTTGCCATATCTGCTCACGCTCTTAATAATTAACTTTACATGTTATGAGCTTATAAATCTACTTTAAAAACATTTATACAATTTAAATTTTCTTGCTTGGTGGTAAAAGTTAAAATGGCTTTTTTGGTGGAAAAAGGTTCAATGAATTTTAAATTGAAGTATTACCAATTTTTATACTTTGTATATTTTCTATTTATTTGGAAGCTACTTGATATTTAAGTAATATAATTTTTGAAATTTGATTATAAAATGACTGCCAAGATAGCATGTCAATTTTAGAAAAATAAACCTTGCATGTTAATATTGTAACTAAGCATGGTGTGCTATGGCTATATATGATAAATTTAATTTTTTTAGTTCAGTCTATATATTTAGGAAGTGAAATTTAAAATACAGATTTGATTTATATATTATTAAGTTAGAGATTATATTTTACTTTATCATAAATTAATTTAGTACTATGTTACCATAAGTACCAAACAAAATATAGGTTGATTGCTACATTTCTATTTTTTACATTGAAAAATTATTCTATTTTTATCATATTTAAAGTTGTATGGTTCTAAACTTTTCTTTATCGTTGTAAACACTTTTGCAACCTATTCAATTCAAGACTAAATCTAGTTTGATAATCTCACAGAGGAGATTAGTTTGCGCCCATGTCAGGGAGCAGTTGGGCAAGCAAGGTAAGAGGAGCAGGCGGAAGGCCCGCAGCCTCCAACGTTCAAAAATGCCCCAGAGAATCTGGTGGAATAGACAAAAATTTCAAAAAACTGGTGGTCACAATTTCCCCGGAGATACTCATGTGGCAAGCATGATGCAACCAGTACATCAACACGCCACACTCCTAGCTACTTTTGTTGGTGGAATTTGGAGTCCGTGTGTATCTAGACATCCAAAAAACGGCCTTATGGGAAAATTTTGTGAAGATGTACACAAAATTTTCCTGACCGCGGTGTATGTTGCACCTCACTCCATGTCACGCAGTTGGCTGGACCTAGGTTTTGAAAGCAAAATAGCAGCAGATGAGGCTGCAGTGGTGTGCATAGTGGTTGACCTCCTCAAAGGGCAATGGGTCATCGAAACCAAATGCACCAGATGGACAAAATCAAACCAAAAATTTTCCTCACATTTGACTTTTTGCCTACTACAGTAAAATGTGACATTTTGGAGCAACACCTGAAAGATGGTCTCACCATATATGGCGAAATACAATCTTTTGAAATGCAACGCTTCACACTGATACCACACCTGTGCACCAGCAAAACCATCGCAGTTCTGACCCCAACTGAGGAGATTGCAAAGGACCTAACCCAGATCCCACACTCCACCTTTATTGACATCGCAGGGCATACCACCCACCCATTCTGGGTAACCGTGGACAGCGCGCCCCCATTTGTACCCACTGTGATGCGTTTGGCCATAAGGCGCACACATGCCCCATCAAGGAGGGCATCACATTCCAATAGCACCCCTCAGTGGCCATGGCCAGCGGAGAGGCGCACTACAAACCAACTGCAAGCACCAAGGAGGCTTTCCCGTGGGGAGCACAAGGCTGCTACCTATTGGTAAAGCCATTCTCCCCCACAGGAGCAGAAGAAGGCCAAGCAGGACCATAGGGCCGCGGCCAAGGAAGCGGCCAAGGCCACCACTGCCATCCCACACTCACAACGCCAGGAGGACATGGAGACCTTTGCAGCGGAAGTGACTCAGGAATCCATCATCCAATCAGATTGGGAAGCCCATGCTGAGTGGGCCACTCAATCTGAGGATCCAATGGGAGATTAGATCTCACCCAATCGCTGCACCCAAGCTCCAGTCAAAACAGACTTGGGACCTATCCCAACTGAAAATTTTTTTTTTTTTGACCTGCTCGACGGTGCACCAAACTCATCTGCACCGCAAAAAATTTATCCAATGTCGGGAAAACATAAAGCGAAGGCCAAAGCCAATGTGACTCTTTCCACAAAAATTAACAAAAACTCTGATAGCGTTGCTGCTAACACTCATGCTGATGTGAAAGCCCGTGGGGACCTTGAAGAGGCTGGTGGGCCCAGGAGCCCACCCCCTCACACCTAAGGTGCAATGTGGGAAACCTTCACTCTAGGGACGTTGAATATCGCCGGACTCAAGGCCTCCCCATCCTGGGCTAGAAAACTGAGTTTTTTACAACACAATTTACCCATGGATATCCTGGCCATCCAGGAGTCCCACTGTCCATGAGGTTCCAAGGAAGCTTGGAAAACAATGCTCCTCCCATCCCTATCCTTTTGGTCGAAGCACTGTGAGGGTGCTAATTTGGAAAAATAATTTTTTCAAATTCACATCCTCAGAAACATTCCTAAATGGCTGAGTGCTCATCGTCACCTTCTCATGGGCTGACGTTGTGCACACAATTGTCAACATCTATGCCCCAAATGGTGCACACAAGCATCAGGAATTTTTCTTGTCAGTCAAATACCTCCCGCTACCCCCTGATTCTTTCCTAGTTGGTGACATGAACTGTTGGCTAACCTCACCAACGGACTGGTGGCCTCCCTCACCTCACGCCCCACAGGGTCACGTAGAACTGCGCGTTCTAAAAGCCACCCTTGGGTTAATCAATGTGCTGCCGCGACATGCCCCACTGCTCAAAAACATGACGCGCCCCCACATCCACAATGGCCAATTAAGGTCCATGACCCGCATCAACCTTATTCTAATGCCAGCGAAATTCCAACCCCACATCTCCCACTTCAAAACAACAAAAATGGAATTCTCTGACCATTGACTGGTCTCATTAACCTACCACCTACCTGTCACAGCTGCTAAGGCCCCACATTGGTACAAAATCCGCCCCCCTGAGCTTGCGTCGCCAGGATTTTCCACGCGGGTGGAAGAGGCAACTTTGGCAAAATTGTTTGTTGCACCGTTTTGCGCGGACCCCATTTACACATGGGTAACTTTCAAAGAGGACACCATCCGCCACTATCGCCATCTCTCCTCCATATGCTCATGAGCCACATCGGCGGTTATCTCTCATGCTCTGGCAGAATTGGCCCACTTGGAGTCCAACATTCCAGCCACAGGATACAGCCCTGCATGGGGCTGGAAGTGGGCAGAGGCAGCCGCCCACCTCAACGCAATTAAAAGGCAACACAAACATTGGGTTTGTGTCCAATACAGGGACACACGCATCACTAAAGGCGACAAGTGCACCACATACTTCTTTGAAAAAAATTTTGCACCACGCCAGAGCGTGGCTTGCACACAGGTGTGAAGATCAGATGATTCCATTGTGGATACACCAGTCGAAGTGGCAATTAAAACACAAAAGTATTACTCTGAGTTGTACCAATCTGATCCAATTCAGCTGGCCAAAATGGCGGAATTTCTTGACTGAGCTCATATCCGCACCATTTTCTGATACCTGGAAATAATGAATTTAATTACTCCAAATGAATTATGGACAGCCATTCGCGGTGCGCCAAACTGAAAATGCCCAGGCCCAGATGGCATTCCATATGAGTTCTACAAAAAATATTTCAAATATATATCCCTATTGCTGCTAGCCTCACTTAACCAAAGCCTGTTGGAAACGCGCCTCCTATCAGGAGGACATGAGGCCTTTACTGTCACACTCTTCAAGAAAGGGGATAAGCTTAACTTAGCCAACTGGCGCCCCATTTCTCTAACAAACACAGACACCAAAATTTTAACAAAAATCATGGCTAACCGTTTGGGGACTGTAGCATCTGCCACCATCTCCCCAGAACAATTTGGTTTCATACCCAGAAGGTCGATTTGGGATAACGTGCACTCAGTGGCTAATGCATGTCAGTCCACAGCCTTTGGGGCACTGGTATTCTTGGACCAACAAAAGGCCTATGATAGAGTAAACTGGGAATACCTAAGGGCCTGCCTCCATCAATTCCGCCTACCCCCCGCTTCATAAACTGGGTGATGCTGCTCACAGAATCTGCATCAATGGCAGTGCATGGCCCAGGCTTCCTAACAGAAGTATTACGCCCTCAAAGGGGCTTGCGACAAGGGGACCCCCTCAGCCCACTCTTATACAACTTCAGCCTTGACCCACTACTGCGAAATGTGAATGCCCAACTCACTGGGGTCCATGTGCCAGGCCAACCCCAGTCAAGATGATGGCATTTGCAGATGATTGCGTGGTGGGGGTGTCTAATAACAAAGATGCATGCGCGCTTGAAGCCCTCATCCAGGAATATTCCCAGGTAAGCAACGCGGCACTGAACGCCTCCAAAACTGAAATCATCCTCCTTGGTCAGTTTCAGAACTGCTGGGCCCCAGCAAGTAGTTCCCAACCCAGCCCATCTGCTCGCCCACGTCCACGCCTTACTAACTCAACACGCACCGCTCCACTGGTGCTCCCCTTTGTGCCACGTCCTACCATAGGACCGGTGCGCCATCTGGGCGTGTGGATGGAGGCAGGCGGATATGCATCAGCAGTAATGGAGTGCCGTATACTGGACAACGTGACAAAGCGAATCGCCTCTCTCAGAGCCCACCCTACTACCCTCACTGGCAGGGTTGTTCTTTCCAACTCTATGCTCCTATCCAAAGTCTGGTTTGGAGCCCACGCCATCCCCTTCTCCCCAAGCTTCTTCAAATCCCTGTATGCTTTGCTGCAAGGATGGCTTTGGTTGGGCCTCCCTCCACCAGTACGGCTAGAGGTCATGTTTGGCCCTCATCATCAAGGTGCTATGGGCCTGCATGACTTCAAAGCCCATGCTGCCAAGATCCTGGGCACCTGGATTGCGGCCATCACCGCTCCTACACTCCCATCCCAACACTGGTCCCGCGCGGCCCACTCCAATTTCTCCCGAGCCTTGGGCCTCAACAATCCATCAAACCCCCACTCCCTGATGAAATACCTCGCATCACACACATCGGCCACAGGTCCTCATGGGACTAAAACCCACTACAAACGAATCCTACTCTCCATGCAAAGCGCAGAGTGGAGAATTCGTATTAGCAGACATACAACCCTAAGAGGCCGCCCCTCAACTCATTTCACACAAGAGGTACAGGGGCTACCCATCCATGATGGCGTGATCCCCATTCGACCCCATGTCCTATCCAGGGTGGACTACCTGGACATGATGGACATCCCTTATTCCACTGAGACCCAAAAGACTATCTGGAAATACGCACAACATCCTCTGTTGCAGCCTCAAGTCCGCTCCCATGTGGCGCTGCCTAAGGTGGGTGTATCATACAGCTGAGCACTCTAACGCTTTACACTCATCCTGTGTCGTGTGTGGCCAGTATGGAACGCTGTTCCACCGCCTGGAGAAGTGCCCCACCTCTAAAGTGATATGGCGCGAAGTTCAACGTCTGCTGGGCCAGAATCAAACGCATCCCTTCAGTCTGTCAAGAGATATGTTTGCTTCATCAATGGCCTCCCCCTTCCACCCTCCCTCCGTGCTCTGGTGGTTGCAATCGCCATGTGGACTATCCACACGATTGTCTTGGATGCCATCGCTGGCTCCATCCCCACCCTCCCAGAAGCTGTCCACAGATTCCAGTCTCATTTGGTGGACCACTTTCAAGCGTGGATGTTTGGATACCTCCCACCGCGTCGCCAACAGCTGGTCTCCTCCTGGTTCCCAGTCTGGTTCATCAAATCAGACCCCTTCCTCCACACGTGCTCAATAGTGGCTACGGCCCCTTCACACGTTCCTTCCCCTCCCCATAAGTGGCGTTCCCGCTGGCAACAAGAGATAGCATCACTTCTCTGGGGTGCCTCCCCTGGTACTAAGTTTGTCTTTCCTGAGTCATATTCGGAAGTGTCTATCCCATGGTCAGCCTTCCCCACAATAAATTTAAAAATTTAAAGTTGTATGGTTCTAACTCAAAGAATTGAAATAATTTTATTCATTTCAGATTTTAAAAACTTATGTTAAAACAACATCCAGTTTTTAGCTATAGCTTTAGATCCTAGATTTTTAAGTTAAGTATTATAAAAAGTTTAAAATAAAAATTATTAATGCAGTTTCACTTGAGTAACAATTCTTCTTACCATGTTTTAATTTTAGTTGATAGTATTAGAGTCAGTAAATAGTTGTAATGGACCCTTATCAGATTTAATCTAATAGATGTTAATACTTATTCATTATTATTTGAATCTTTAGCAGCTATCTGAATAAAAGGGAGTTATATGCTATAAAAATTGACTATCTACTCTTAAGCTTAGAGTTTAAATAATGATTTTATATTTTGAGTGAGATCATTAATCTTTATGGATTTTTCCAATTCCTCATTAACTTGGATTACCATAATTTCAATTTGATACATAATGTCAGTGAAAAATTTTGGAAGCCCTTATAAAATTAAGTTAAAAGATAAAATAATTTTATTAATTTTATTTAAACTTTATATGCTAATTAAATAAATGAAAGCTTTATAATATATGTAACTAGGCCCATCTGCTCGCCCACGTCCTCGCCCCACTCAAATAACACACACCGCCCCACTGGTGCTCCCCTTTGTGCCACGTCCTACCATAGGACTGGTACGCCATCTGGGCGTGTGGATGGAGGCAGGAGGATACGCGTCAGCAGTAATGGAGTGCCATATTCTGGACAACGTGACAAAGCAAATCGCCTCTCTCAGAGCCCACCCTACTTCCCTCACTGGCAGGGTTGTTTTAGCCAACTCTATGCTCCTCTCCAAAGTCTAGTTTGAAGCCCACGCCATCCCCTTCTCCCCAAGCTTCTTCAAATCCTTGTATGCCTTGCTGCAAGGATGGCTTTGGTCAGGCCGCCCTCCACCAGTACAGCTAGAGGTCATGTTTGGCCCTCATCATCATGGAGGCATGGGCCTGCTTGACTTCAAAGCACATGCTGCCAAGATCCTGGGCACCTGGATTGCGGCTGTCACCTACTCTACACTCCCCTCCCAACACTGGTCCCGCGCAGCCTGCTCCAACTTCTCCCGCGCTTTGGGCATCAACAATCCATTAAACCCCCACTCCCTGATGAAATACCTCGCATCACACACATCGGCCACAGGCCCTCACGGGACTAAAACCCACTACAAATGAATCCTCCTCTCCATGCGGAGCGCTGAGTGGAGAATTTGTATTAGTGGACATACAACCTGAAGAGGCCGCCCCTCTCCTCAGTTCACACAAGAGGTACAGGGGCTACCCATCCATGATGGCGTGATCCCCATTCAGCCCCATGTCCTATCCAGGGTAGACTAACTGGAAATGATGGAAATCCCTTACTCCATTGAGACCCAAAAACTATCTGGAAATACGTACACCATCCTCTGTTGCAGCCTCAAGTCCGCTCCCATGTGTGGCGCTGCCTGAGGCGGGTGTATCATACAGCTGAGCGCTCTAATGCTTTACACTCATCCTGTGTTGTGTGTGGCCAGTATGGAACACTGTTCCACCGCCTGGAGAAGTGCCCTACCTTTAAAGTGATATGGCGCGAAGTTCAACGTCTTCTGGGCCAGGATCAAACGCATCCCTTCAGTCTGTCAAGAGATATGTTTGCTCTATCAATGGCCTCCTCTCTTCCACCGTCCCTCCATGCTTTGATGGTTGCAAGCGCCATGTGGACTATCCACACGATTGTCTTGGATGCCATCGCAGGCTCCACCCCCACCCTCCCAGAAACTGTCCACAGATTCCAGTCCCATTTGGTGGACCACTTCCAGGCGTGGATGTTTGGGTACCTCCCACCACATCGCCATCAGCTGGTCTACTCCTGGTTCCCAGTTTGGTTCATCAAATCGGACCATTTCCTCCACATGTGTTCAATAGTGGCTACGGCCCCTTCACACGTCCCCTCCCCCCCCATAGTGGCGTTCCCACTGGCAACAAGAGATAGCATCGCTTCTCTGGGGTGCCTTCCCTGGTACTAAGTTTTGTCTCTTTTTAGTCATATTCGGAAGTGTCCATCCCATGGTCAGCCTTCCCCACAATAAATAAACAATATATGTAACTATAATAATCTTACTCTTAATTTAGAGTATGAGTTTTAATTGCTATGAATTTATCACTTAAACCTTACTTATATAACCATGCTTTAACTTCAACTTTAACACAACTTGATCTATTTTAACATAAATATAAAAAGGTTAATTTAACTTCCTATAGGTTCCACATCATCTATATATCATACCAATTTTTATCCAATCTTAACATAAGTATATTATGCAATGGGATAACTAAAATATAGATGATGTTTATATTGCAAACCTTTGGGGGTCTTTTGGGGTCAAAAGCTTTTTAAATCTGGCTATTATATCAACCTAAGAATTATTTTGTTTGCTATATTATTTAACTGAGGTAAGCCAACCAGGGGACAGACATTTTCGAATATATGTGAAACTAAGAGAATAACTAACAAATATAAAATTGGGCACCCCAGGGTACTCAAGTTACCCCTGTTGCCAGCGGGACTGCCAGGTATGGAGGGGTTGGTGCACTACTCTGAGGGGTTTCCCCTGCTATGGAGCAGGTGCAAAGGAAAGGGTCTGTGTGGAGGAACCAGATTGGGAACCATGATTCTATGAGCGCTTTTTGACTTGGTCTCATATATCCATAAAGCCAGGCTTGGAAGTGCTCTAGTAAGTGCACATGGAATCTGTTAATTATCTCATGAATGGTTGGGACCGTGCCCTTGAACGCATCTAATGAAATTGGGTTTGCCACATTGCAATGTGTATTATTAGGGAGCGGAGGGTAGATGAGATTGGTGACTCGAACTGGAGTGCAAAGATACTTTTTGATATCGAGAATTCCTGTTCATTTTAAATCTTGAGCAGGCGTGCGACTTCCTGCTATATAGATTTGGTTGGGGGCATGTTTCTAGGCGGTGATGTAGGGATCCCTCCCCTCCACATACTGCACATGTTTTGTGGAGGGAGTTGGAGCGGTCCGCCATCCTATAGGTCCTTCTCAAACAGCGCCAGGCGTTTGCTCTTATCCTTGGCTGTAGGAGTGGGTGGTGAGTCATTTTCCACATTGCTTTCTGTGTGGTTAAATTATAGGGAATGTCCAGCATATCTAGGTATTCTATCCTAGCTATGCTTGGGGTTGTTGCGAGCATATCCCTCTGGGGGTGGTTTTCTGGGTTTCTTAATTTGAATTGGGGGCTGGGTCGTCCCCTTCCCTGTATAGTACCCATGTTCTCTACGGTCCATCCCATATGGCGGATAGTTCAGAGGATATGTTTGAAATGAGGGGAGGTTCCATGCGGACCTGTTGCAGTAGGGTGCTTGGCAAGGTATGAAAGTAGTCTGGGTGAGCTATGTGGGTTTTTTAATTTGAGCGCCTGTGAAAAGTTAGTCCTTGCTGCTCTGGACCAATGTTGTTGCGGGAGGTCTGAGCAAGGACTTCCTTTATCCAGGTACCTAGGATGTGATTGGCATGGCTCTTAAAATCTATTAGTCCCATGCCTCCGCTTGAGCGTGGACCAAATAGTGTTTCCATCCATATAGGAGGGTGAGAGCCAGGCCACAGCCAGCCCTGGATAAGCGCGCGAATTGAGGTTATAAAGGTAGGTGAGAAGGCTATCGCATGGGCCTGGTACCACAGTATTGGGAGGATGAGCGAGTTAGCAACTGTAACTCGTCCTGTTAGTCCTGGGGTTCTCCCCTTGAGGGAGGCTACGCGTTTGGATACCCGTTGTAACAGGTTACTTTCCATTGTCTCATTAGCATATCCCACTGATTCTAGCCAGATTCCAAGGTCTCAGACAGGAGTGGTGGTGGGAGGTGTTGCAAAGGGTAAAATAATTGGGTTTTTTCTTCGAGTGTTGGTGTGAGGTTCTGATGTTGTGGCCCAATTGTTTGTGTATTTGCCTGTTAGGATGGTTTCTGTCTTCCTTTTGTTGAGCGATGCATTGCTCACCTTGGAGTATTCCTCTAGAGTGTGTTCCAGCTGTCAGGAATCTTCATTGTTTGTATACCTGCTACGCAGTCATCTGCAAAGGCCAGTATCTTGACTGTTGGTTGTCCTTGTGCGGTTATACCCATGAGACGTGAGTCAGTTACTCGGAGGAGCGGGTCAAAGCTGAAATTGTATAGCAGTGGGCTGAGGGGATCCCCTTGTTTGAGCCCTCTGTGTGGTTTGATATTGTTTGTAAGGAATTCAGGGCCACATACAGCCATGGTTGCAGATTCTGTTAGGAGCATCGCCCATTTATGAATCTTGGTGGGAGTTTAAAGGCATGTAGACATTCTTTTAGGTATGGCCAGCTAAACTGGTCATACGCCTTTTCCTGATCCAAGAAGACCAGGGCACCAGTTGCTTTGGATTGGCAAATGTTTGCAACAGGGTGTATGTTGTTCCAGATTGAACGCCCTGGTATAAACCCAAACTGGTTGGGTGATAAGACGTCAGATGCAATTGCGTCTAATCTAGCTGCTAGAATTTTTGTGTCAGTGTTGGAGAGTGCAATTGGGCGCCAGTTGGCCAGGTCCAACTTGTCACCCTTTTTATACAAGGTTATAACGTAGGATTCATGACCTCCTGGTAATAGGCGTGTTTCCAACAAATTCTGGTTCATTGACGCCAAGAGGAGGGGGCGATTTGTTGAAAATATTTTTTGTAAAATTCGTAGGGTATCCCATCAGGCCCTGGGAATTTCCTACGTGGTGCACTGCAAATTGTTTCCTAAAGCTCCTCCCATGTAATAAGGGATAGTATATTGTAATTTGGTGGTGTACTTTGTATCTTGGCAGTTTGAATAAATTCTTTAATTTTTGTGGATCTGTTGGCATATCATGATATAATTCGGTGTAATAGTGGTATACTTCCGCCTTGACCTCCTCAGGGTCAGTTGCCATGGTGCCATTGGTCTTGTGGACCTGTGTGCACGTGGGCTGGTTTCTGTGGGAGTGAAATTGGCAGAAAAAGTATGTCAAACAGGCTTCGTCTTCCTTTATGAACTTACCTTTGTTTGATACTTTGATTCTGTGTTGGTGTTTGAAGATGAGATTGTTAAGTTGTGCTAAAATTTCTGCCCATTTGCGTCCCCAATTAGGGCTATAGCCTGATCTTGGAGTATTTATTTCCAGGTGGTCTAGTTCTGCCAAGGCACGCTTGATTGTGGCTGTGTCCGCGGTGTACTTGCATGATGCAATATGTTAGGTTTTGTTGATTAAAACTTTTTTTGAAATTTTCCCATGTTCCGATGGGATCTGAAGTAAATGGGGCTGTGAATTCTGGGTTTGTAGCCTTGTTTTCAACCCAGTCAGATATCTCGGGCAATTTTATATTTTCTGGGTGAAGCTTTCTCCAAGGCGACACCTGTGTGTGGAATTAGGTTGGCGCTAACTGCACTGTAATTAGTGATCAGAAAAATTGATCTTTTTTGTTGTAAATTTGGAGATTCTTGAGTGGTGGGATTGTGGGATGAGGATGTGGTCAATACGACTCATCAATATGAGCAGTCCCTCACGTATGTTGGGTCTTGTCATGTGGGGAAGGATTGGTGAATTGGGGGAAGAGCATCCTGTAATCCAAGAGATGCCTTCATTGTGCGATATTCAATGTGTCCAGGTGGGTATCCCCTGGGATTAGGCCATCATTCTGTTTTGGGGTTATCCCAGCAGTTGAAATCGCCTAACATGATGATATCTGGTGGGAGGGTGAGAATAAAAATTTTTCAAAAAAAAAATCTCTCTCAGTTGCAGTGCACGGTGCATAGATACATGCTAACGAAATTATTTCATCTTGGCATGTGATTGTTGCTGCAAGGACTCAACCATGCAAGTGTGATGATTAGTTTGTGATTTTGAATTTTTTGTTGTTTTGGACTATCACCCCACAGTGAGATGTCCATACTGATTGTAATGGTGTGACCCTGGTTGACCAGGATTCTTCTTCCCATTGTAGGCAGTGGGTTTCTTGGATGGCCAATATGTCTACAAGAGGTTTTCGCAGGAATGCCAGCTTTTGGCTTGGGATGTATGAGTCCTGGCTCCCACTATGTTTAACATCCCTATTGACACTGAGGTGCCCATGGCGCCTCACGAGCAGTTGGGAGGACCCACTGGTCCTATCCCACCGCAGCTTATTTTGGCCATGCTCCACATCTGTACTCCAACTCTTTCACTGCCATTGTTGGTTCCCTTGATCTGACCCAATAATTCAAGGGAATTGCGGTTTTTTACATTTGCGTCAACTTTTCCTGCACAGGTCTCATGTTGATTTGATGCGGGTTGTTGATTGGATTTTATATTTTTGAGGTTCAGCTTTGTTGCATTGTGCACCGCATTTTCACCCAAATTGCGGTTGCATTGTTCCTCAGTATGTGCATGACTGATGACGCTTTGTGGCTCAGTCTGGTTACTGTGAAAATTTTCGACCTGGGCATATTGTTCTGATTGGTTGGTTTGGTGAATATCCAAAATATCCTTCTGAATTTGTCCATGGTTAATGGCGGATTCCGCGTGTGCCGCCGCTTCAGCCGCTGCTCTCTTGAGGCTTTTTGTGCTGCTTTATGCTGTTTACTTGTAGCTGGGTCCACGATGGAGTATAGTCCATCTTCACCCCAGCGGAATGGGTGGTGGCCATCAGTCATTTTGGCGAAGTTTTCATTATCTTTGTACATAGCTTCTTCACAAAAATCATTTTCCATTAAGCCCTCTTTTAGAGGGCATGCATGTTCCTTGTGGCCCAGTGAGCCACAGTGGTTGCAAATGGGTGGTGCATGTTCCAGTGTAACTTGGAATGTAGCCAACTGGCCCCCATCTGCAAAGTGAAATTCTACTGCGCGGGGAATTCTGGATAAACCCTCTTCCACTTCTGGGAAGGGGTTGATTACAGCAATAGCTTTGCCCATGCACAGGTCAGGCATTAAGCGAAATTGCTGTAATTCGAGTTGTTGGATTTCTCCGTAGGCCACAAGATCTTTGCAGAGCTCCTCCTTGATTACCTTATGAGAAAGGTCGGTGGGGAGTGAGTCAAAGGAGATGAACAAAGTTTTTGCTTTGTTCCACCTGGTGCACACGGTGCGCACAATTTTGCCCTCAGGGAGGGCAATTTCCACGCAGATTTTTGCTGCAGCATCAGCTTCATCAGCTGTTTTGAAACCAATATTGATCCAGCCATGGCTCATGTTGTTGGTGGCTACGTACACCGCATGAGGGAAAAGTGAGGGCTGTGCCTCACATGTTTTCTCCCACAGGGTCAGTGACTCATCCCCAAGGAAGAGTCTGATCCCATGCTCCACCTTTAAAAAGGTTGGTTGAATTGAATGTACATGTATTGCGTGTGCTTTACAGTAAATACCATAAACCCAGAAGGTGTCTGAGTTTGCAATTTTTTTATGGCTTGGGTTCCTGGTCCCCCTCCAGGGCGTTTCTTGCCCTTAGTTGCACCGTTAAGCGCACCACTTGCTGTGACGCTCACCCATGTTGTATTATTTTTGTTATTAAAGTCGCCCATCTTTCCTGTGTGATTATCCAAATTTGCTGTTTGAATTGAATCGTAGTAACTAAAGTGATTATTATGAGAAAGAAAAGCTTTTTGTTTGCTATATTAGCTCTATGATTTATACCTTTGTATCTTAATGAGGGTATACCTTGATTCTAATAACTTTATTTTTTTACTAATTTTACTATTCTTTTTGCTTGTAAATAAAATTTTATACTATATCTAACTCTTACCAAGCTTTTAGGATATCGTTTTAGTGTGTGAATTAAGCAGGTGCACTTAAAATTATAGTGAGATATATTTGAGCTTTAAATTTAACTCTTTAATAACACTTAAAATTAAACTAAAAGGTTTAGTATAAATCAACATATAAACCTTAGCATTATCATCTGGTGATGCCTAAAAAAGAAAGTCTTTTGTCCAAAGGCAACCAAAAGCAGTTAAAGCAAAGCTTTTGCAGGCAAGTGAAACAGATGGTCAACAACAGCAACATCTTCAGGATATGCAGGAATATGCTAGAACAAAGTATGCAGCAGAATCTGAGTATCAACACCATCTTCATCCTCAAAAAAGATTAGAATATGCTAGCAAATCACATGCAGCTGAATACAAGAAACAACAACAGCAATGTCTTCAAGAAAATGAGAATATGCTAGGCAATTGCGTGCAGCTGAATCTAAGCAATAATGACTGCAATGTCTTCAAGCAAAGCGGGAACATGCAAGCACATCATATGCAGCTGGATCTGAGCAACAACAACAACATCAATTTATTCAAGAAATATGGGAACATGATAGCACATCACGTGCATCTGAATCTAAGCAACAATGACAGCAACATCTGCAAGAAATACAAAAATATGCTAGCCAATAATGTGCAGCGGAATATGAGTAACAATGACTGCAACGTCTTCAAGAAATGTGAGAACATGCAAGCACATCATATGCAGCTGAATGGCATTCAAATTTATTTCTTGAGTGTTACATTATGATCCCAGAAGAGAGTATAACAGATATAATAGTATTAATATTGGAGGAATGGACCATATATGCAAGTATTGTTTTGCTAAGAAATATAAAGGTGAACCTCAGGGTATGTGCTGTTGTAATGGTAAAGTATGTCTACTAACACTTGAAATGCCACCAGAACCATTACTCTCTTATATGTCTGAAACTACTTCAAATTTTAAACAATTCCTTAAGAATATTAGGAGATATAATTTATGTTTTCAAATGACTTCATTTGGAGCTTCATCTATAGAATGAAAAAGAGGGCCTCAAACTACCTTTAAGGTTTAAGGCCAGATATATCATAAAGTGGGTTATCTTCTCCCTCTTCCAAGTGAAGATGCTAAGTTTTTAAAAATTTATTTTCTTGGAAATGAAGATCTAGAAGTGAATCACCGATGTGACTATATACCAGGGATGAGGCATGATATTATAGTATCTCTACAAAAATGTTACATGAACATAACCAACTTATGAAAACATTTAAGATAGCTTTAGAGAACATGCCTTCAGATGAGTATAAATTAGTTATTCACGCTGATAAAAAACCAAGTGGAGAACATGAGCGTCGCTTTAACAGTCAACTATTAAATGAGTTATCTATTGTCATAGCTGCCAATGACTGTGACAGAAGGGATAAAATAATACAAAAGCGAGGTAGCTCACTACAATTTATTACAGAAACACACCAATAATATGATGCTCTGCAGTATCCCATTATATTTTGCCTAGGTAAAGATGGATATCATTTTAACATCAATCAATATAAACCCAGATATAGACTCACCAATTAGTAAGAAAGCTCTAATGATGAACTTTTATGCACACAGTAATGATTTAACATAACTCCTACAACCATATTTTAAATACACGGCATCTATTTCATCAATTTATTGTTGATATATACGCTAAAATTGAAGCTGAACGCCTTCTTTTTATAAAACTTAACCAAAAAAACTTTGTAGTGAAGAATATATTCATTTAAGAGATGCTATTACAAATGAGAGAAATGTTGATGATATTGAAAAAGTAATGATTTTTCTTGCCACTTTTACAGGAAGTCCAAGACAAATGCATGAGCTTGCTCAAGATGCTATGACCTATGTTAGATCATATGGGCGTCCTGACCTATTTATTACATTTACATGTAATCCTTCTTTGCCAGAAATAAAGTAAGAATTAACTCATGGACAAACACAAATTGATTGCCATGATTTATTAGCTAGAATTTTTTGACAAAAACAACAGAAGTTAGTAAATGTTTTAACCAAAAGCCATATTTTTGGAAAAACAAAATGTTGGATGTATACTATTGAGTGGCAAAAAAAGAGGACTTCAATATTCTCATAACTTAATATGGCTTAAAGGAAAATATAATCTACCAAATAGATAATATTATTTCACCAGAATTTTGAAAACCAGAAGTATACCAATTTCTTCTGTATATAGTAAAAAAGAATATGGTACATGGGCCATGTGGAAACATTAATCAGAATGCACTTTGAATGAAAGAGAAAATGTAGCAAAAATTATCCTAAAAAATTAATTAAGGATACACAAATTGAGGATGATAGTTACCCTATCTGTAGGAGAAGAGGTCCAGAAGATGGTGGATACACAATAAAATTAAATGTGCAAGATAGTGAAATTGAGATTGATAACAAATGGGTAGTTTCATACTCACCTCTGCTTTCATAAAATGTTTAACGCTCACATAAATGTTGAATACTGTAATTCAATAAAATCTATCAAATATATATGCAAATATATCAACAAAGGTAGTGATATGGCTGTCTTTGGTTTTACAAAGGCCAGTGAGCATGATGAGATATCAAGTTATCAGTTGGGACGATACATAAGCAGTAATGAGGCAGTATGGCGCATACTGAGTTTTCCTATTCATGAGAGGTATCCTACAGTCTTCTATCTGAGTGTACACTTAGAGAATGGGCAAAGAGCTTACTTTCTAAGAGAAATTGTAGAAGTAGTTGCTGCTAAACCACCCAGAACAACTTTAACAGCTTTTTCAGTTATGTCAACAGGATACATTTTCAAGGACATTGTTATATTCAGAAGTTCCTAGCTACTATTCCTGAGATTATAATGAGAAAAGTTTTTTTAGAAGAAAAAGGAGTACCAGTTTTATGAAGCGATGTTATTGCAAGTGAAGCTTTAGGACGTTTCTACACTGTTCACCCATATAATGCTGAATGTTTTTACTTAAAAATGATACTTCATATAGTCCAGGGGCCAACTTCTTATGAAATGCTTAAAACTGTGAATGGTAAATTATACAATACTTTCAGGGAAGCCTGACAAAAATTAGGTTTACTAGAGAATGATGAACACTGGGATCAATCAATGTCTGAAATAGCATTAACTTCATCTTCTGAGCAGATAAGAATTTCATTTGCAATTATCTTGACTACTTGCAATCCATCTAATCCCAAAAATTTATGGGGAAAGACCGTGAAAGTATGAGTGAAGATATCCTCGCTAAACTTCATCAAAACATTAGAAATAATATCATACAATTTTCTGAGGAAGTATATAATGAAGCTCTCGTTATACTAGAATGTAAATATCTTTTAATTTGTAGCAAACCTTTATTGCAGTTTGGGTTACCAGCTCCAGAAGGAAACTTTGTTAATGCAAATAATGCAGATCTTCTTCATGAAAGAAACTACAATATTGCAGAATTAAAATATATTTGTTGAGTCTAACAAACCTCTATTGTTAGACGATCAACAAAAAGCTTATGATGGCATCATGTAATATGTTGATAAAGAAAATGGAGGTATCATTTCCTTAGATGCTCCAGGTGGAACTGGTAAAACTTTCTGATCAATTTGATCCTTTCTGAGATTTGATTAAAAATGACGTAGCAGTTTCTATGGCTTCCTCTGGCATAGCAGTACTCTTCTAGATGGTGGACGGACAGCACTTTCAATATTAAAGCTTCCTTTAAAAGTAAATATAGAAGAATACCCTGTATGCAATATTAGCAAAACAAGTTATTAGGCAAGTTATTACAAATGTGTAAAATTATTATATGGGATGAATGCACAATTGCCTATAAGAAATCCCTAGAAGCCCTTAATATAACTCTTCAGGACTTAAGAAATAATGAACAGTTGTTGGATTGATCTTTGCTGCTTCTTGCTGGTGACTTTTGACAAACTCTTCCAGTTATACTAAAATCAACTCCAGCAGATAAACTCAATGCTTGCCTGAAAACTTCTTATTTATAGAAGTTTGTTATAAAATTTACATTAAAAACAAAGATGAGAGTTCAGCTTAGTAGAGATGAGTCAACACAACAATTTGCTGATAAACTTTTACAGATAGATGAAGGCACATTTCCAACTGACTCAAATGGTAATATTACCTTTTTATGTGATTTTTGCACCTTGGTTCTAACAGTTGTAGAGCTAATCAACAAAATTTATCCAAGTATATCTGAAAATTACAGAAATTATGAGTGGTTATATGAAAGGGCTATTCTTGCTGCTAGAAATGATGCTGTACATGAGTTTAACAGCCAAATTCAAAATATGATACCAGGGACAGCCACTGAATACAAATCTATAGATATAGTAGTGGATGCTGATGATACAGTAAATTATCCTATAGAATTTCTGAACTCACTAAATCCTACTGAAATGCCACCACATTGCCAAACTTAAGAATGGTTCTGTTATCATGCTTTTATATAATTTGAGTCACCAAAACTTTGCAATGGTACCAGACTCAGTGTAAAAAGACTTTTATCTAATGTCATAGAAGCTACAATCTTAACATGCAAAAAGAAAGGTGAGGATGTATTTATTCCTCAAATACCATCGATTCCAACTGATATACATTTTTGGCTCATGAGATTGCAATTCCCTTTGCGCCTTGCTTTTGCTATTATAATTAATAAGGCACAGGGGCAATCAATCAAGTGTTGTGGTCTTTACCTATAATCATCATTTTTTTCTCATGGATTCTTCTATTTAGCATGCTCTAGAGTTAGCTCACAAAACAACCTATTTATCAGAGCTCCAGGAGGTATAACAAAAAAAATTGTTTACAAGCAAGCATTATAACAGCCTTTATAATATTTATATAAAATTTACTGTTATATTATATTTTTAAATTGTGCTTATTTGTATGCATCTTATATATATATATATATATAAACTATATTTTTATACCTTTGTGTAGATTTACATACATATATTGCTAAACCTACATATTGTATTTTACAAACTGATATAAATTTAATTTGCTTTTGTTACAATAATGTATAATGGGATATTAAAATATCTATGGTAGTATTCAAGATATAATTAAAATTTTAAATTAAATAAAGAATATAAAAAAGGTCTTTTTCATCAATATTAGTTAGTAATATCTCTTAAAAGGAAATGTTTTACCCTATAAGTAGAATTAAAAGCCCAAGCAACGCTGGGTTAATTTGGTTAGTATTCTTTATATAAGCAAACAAAAAGAAAGATAAAATTAAATTTTATTTGAGGTGGCTGACCTGGGGACAATACCACACTGATGAAGGGAAGTGAAATGGGAAAGGAGGATAAAATCTGGGAAACCTCATGCATGGCATATGATAGGCCAGGAACTCCATGGACCACCTTGCTATTTACTATCTTAGTTTGGGGCATTGGTGCACAAATCCAACACAGTCATAATCAACCTCTACTAAAAGTTAATCTACCGGGGTTCTAACTTTGGGAGGCAGTGGTAGAAGGTCCATATATTCTACCACTAGAGTATCCTCCAAAGAAAGAAAAATTTTGTATTGAAAAGTTTAGGCTAATTCTTGTTGATACCCATTTAAAAGTTTTTTGTGGGTTTAAAGTTTACCAGGTGCTCCTAATCAATTCTTTTTTATTATATTGGTATATGGCTATTGACAAAATTAAGGAATCAAATTCTATTGAATCATTATAAAATTATGAGGACCTCTACCACTGCCTCCACAAGTTTGGTTCCAGTACAAGAACTTTGGGTAGGGGACAATTATGACTGTGTTGGCGTTGTGCACCAATGCCCTAACCAAGATAGCAAATAGCAAAGGCGGTTATAAAGTTCCTGGCCTATCATATGCCAGGCATGGAGGTTTTCCAGATTTTGTCCTCCTTTCCCATTCATTTTTAACCAACTTTGAAAAAAGAAAGGAGGTTATCAATTTGACCTGTTTTTTATATGTTTGTTTGCACATAACCTTGATAATACTGGACTGATTTGGATGATCATCTTCTCCAAAAATCGAGGATGCTCCAACTTAGGTTCCAGTTTACTTTTGTAAGTATTGGGCAAGTATATGCCCATTAATTTAGTAAATATATCAAAATGGGCTTGGAAGCGATGCATACTTGTGGGCTAATACAGCTCCAGATAAATTTTTTCAGCATCAGTGAAGCAATAGCTTCAAAGCACTTTTGATATGTCCTCTGGCTGGGGGATATGTCCAAAATTCAGTCAGTATGAGCTCATAGTGTGACAAGCTTAAATTGTTATAGATGACTATCATTTTTGCATAAGTTGACCAATAAACTCATATAGATTTAGTAAAAATGAATTATTTTAGATAGCAATCAATAAGCTTACATAGATAGACTAATAAAAGCAGCTAAATATTAATGATGAATTACTGTAGATGGTGATCAGTAAATTCAGCATATGTTGACCAGTAAAATCATCTAAATATAATAAAATAAAGCAATATAGATGGTGACCAGTAATTTTTTTATAATTTGACCAAAAAATCAATATAAGTTAATAAAATGAATTAATAGTATATTTGTTTATAAGATACTATATATGTATCAGATATTCAATAAGTTTTTATTTTATAGAGAAATAGTAAGGGGCAAAAACAATATATAGAGGTAGTAATATTGCATAAAAGTAGGAAAAAAGACACTACTAAAAATGCACTGATTTTTGAGGTAAAAAGAGGTGGTAATAAAGTTTTTTTGAGAAAAAAAGAACCTTCTTGGAAAAAAAAATTTCTGGGAAAAAGAACCTCCTCTAAAAAAGCTCTAAAAAGTATGAGATAATTGAGAAATTAAGCCTACTCAATAAAACCTTTTTGGAGTTGGTGCCATATTTTAATTGACTTATAATAAGTATTTATAAATTTATATACTCAGTACTTATTCTAAGTTGCTTATAGTTTACATTTAAACCTAATCCAGACATAAGGTATAGATTGTATTTATAAGCAAATTTCTATAATTTGATTTAAAATATGGCGCCAGCTTCAAAAGGGGTTTTATTGAGTAGGCTTAATTTCTTGATTATTTTATACTTTTTTTGAGCTTTTTAAGGAGATTCTTTTTTCCCGAAAATTTTTTTATTTCACATTAATTGGTGTGGTATTGTCCCCAGGTCAGCCCACTTTGTTTCTACTTAAGGAAACACATTCACTCACTGACTGACTGACTGACATCTGAAACCTTTGAGTCTGATAGGGTCAGTTTATTTGAGTGAGTGGGTGAGAATTGGCAAATCTTGTTAAATATGAAATTATTGATCCTGATGGGTTCAATTTATTTGGGTGATTGGATGAGAATTGGTAAAAATAATCTAATAATTCACCAAATTGCTCACCTGAAACTCAACAAAAATTAGTATTTGAGTTTAAGTAGATTAAGTAGTTAGGATATTCACTCACCAGCCATGAGAGCAACAGTGGAGCTGTTAGTCTGAGTGGCTCAAGATTAGTGCTGGCACAGCCTATAGGCTACAATGTGAGCTTATCAACTGATAAACTTTATATACTGTAGTGAAGCACAGGTATCTGGATGTTAGGGTTATATATCTTAAAAACCTGCCTAATTTGGTTAATTAATTAATAAAATACTTTTGGCAAGTTAAGTGAAAGTTGATTTAGTAGTTTGGAAGATATGTCACATACTCATTTATTCAAGGCAAGGGGACCAGGGGACCCTTCTTGCTGACACAAAATTATGAAGCAGGATAAAAAAGGAGCAAAATATGCTAAAAACCCGATTTAGACTCTAATGTCACATACTCAATGATCTTAAGTATAAAGATATGTTTTGGGTAGCAGTTTAGTGTTATATGATTGATTTGATAGGTTTTTTTTGTTTATATGAGTGGTTGATGGCTTTTGTTTGATTTTATAGGACACAGTTTAGTTTTGAGGGGCGATTAGTTATTGGTTGTTTTTATAATTTCAGTCAGGTTTACCAAAGTGGTTGGTGGTTTTTGGTTGATTCGATTGAGCAATTAGATTTGGCTGAGTGGTTTTGTTTGTCTGTAATATAGAATCTAAATTAATATATTGAAAATCTTTAATTTTACAGACACTGTAGTGAAGCATGGGTAAACGTCTATAAAATTTAAAATTTAAAATTCTGACATATAGCTAAAACAATTAAACCTATCAAATTAACTAAAATATAAAATATTTTCCTGAAACCATTGAGCTCATCAAATTAACTTAAATCCACCAACCACCCAGCCAAAGCCAATTGTTGAACTTTAAAATCAATCAACAACCAAAAACCTCCAACTACTTACCAAAAACAAAAACCTATCAAACTAACCAATCACTAACTTCTTATTAAAAATTGTCAAGCTTGTTATTCAACCCAAAATCACCACCCTCTTGGCAAAACTATTATAAATATTGAATCAAACATATATTAAGCTTCTCATTAATAACAAAACTGATTTCCATTAAAAGCATACAAGGGGGTGGAAGGTGAGTCAGTAGGGCATACAGCTATCAACCTGAAGGTTGCGGGATTGATTCCCGCCCTTCACACATTGATTGGGGTGCCAGCTAAAGGAAGCTATTGGCGGTTAGTAGGTATAATAACACAAAAATCTTACCCATGATGTAACCAGAAAAATCTAAGTCCTGATCCGGAGGTGAAAAAAAACTTTTTATGACAGAGTTGACCCTGCTCAGGTTTCATGTTGATACTTTCTTTTTCTATTTTGGTAATATCTGTCCCCTGGTCAGCTTGCCTCAAATAAATAAAAAAATTAAAAGCATAGAAAAGTTTCACTTGTTATATCTAAAACTTTTTATTTTATTATAAAAATTTAAAATCTGTTCGAGTTAGACCACTCAAAGCTCAAATGCCCCTCCCTCACAACTTCCTTGGACCCTGCGCAGTCATTAAAAGACCCCCAATTTTCCTCACACCCCACTACTTTTCTGACTTGGAGTAAAATCCTACCCCCCTGCCCCAAAGCCTGCTGCCACCTCAGTGCCTGCTGCAGCCAATTAGCCCCTCCCTCAGGCAAGTGCCACATGTTCCTCACCCAGTGCCACCTGCGCCTCATCCAATCAGGGATCAGCTTGGACTAATATGGGTTCCCACACTATTCTGCAATCACCAGCCACAATGCTTCAATTTGCTGACCCAAATTTTGAGGTTTATTTGAACCTATGGTCTGTATTGGCTGAAACTGACAAAATGGGTAACTTTAATGAGCATCACAACCCACATATGATGAATTTATCCAGAGTCAAACTCCCCAACAGGTCACCCAATGCTATTATGCTCCCTAACTGGATGCCATGGAGTTCCACTCAGACTACCAGCTCACTGTCGCAGCAGCCACCCATCCTGAGGTAACCTCTATCCAGGAAATGGCAGAATCAACAGTTGTAGCGCTAGCCCAGGAAATCCCACCCCTCATCCTTATGCCAAACACTCCCCCAAACCACAAAGTGACCCTTGAAATTGCCCACAGGTGTGCCAAGGAGGCCATCCAGAGAGTGGTTACTGCCTCACAAGCCAACTCTTGAGTTACCTAGGCCTCCATGGCTTCTCTGTCCCAGCTCCCTGCCCTCTGCATTAAGGCAGAGGCCACCCTTGCCAAGTACATTGGTGACTTGCTGAAGTATGGCCTATTCCTTAAGCAGCAGCCACTTGTTACCAGCCTTGCTCCCCATGTTGCTGATCACCCCACCCCTTTGCTCTCCTCCTTGGCTCATGCTCTCACTGAAGAGGTGAATGAGTCTGAGGATGAGCCCCCTGATCCCCTCTCCCCTTCCACCATGGTAGGATGAGCGCCTTGGTGCTGTCCCACCTGGTAGGTAAGTGTCTCAATCATTATATCCTGCCCATTCTTTGAACAGTCATTTTACTTTTTTTAGTACTAGATGGTCCAGTCATTTTACTTTTGATCTAAGATTTTAGTTAGTTTGTTCAGTTCTTGTTTTGTCACTTTATGCACTTTAGTAATGTCTGTCCCTTGGTCAGCATACCTTGTAATGGATTAAATTTAAATAAAAATAAAAATAAAAATTTAAATCTGGCTTTGAGGTGCACACAGACCCCCTCCTGTCCACCTATAGCCAAATTTTTATTTAACCAAGGTAAGCTGACCAGGGGATGGACATTACTGAACTAAAACTAAACATCATAATAAAAAATAACAATTCAAACAAAATGCTCAAATATGGACAGATTGATTGAATCATAACTAACAAATATCCAACCAGGTGGGCAGCGAATAATGCTATCCCTCCATGGTGGATGGGGAGGGGGGATTGAGGGGTTCATCTTCAGCTGCATCCATTTCATCCCAGAGTAGGGCACATGTTAAGGCAGACAGCAAGGGTGTGGGGGCATCGGCGGTGTGGGGTTTGGTATTCTTGATGACTGAAACTTCTGAATAGTTGTCAGCCATCATAATGCCAGCAATGTATTTGACCAAAGCACCTTCAGCTTTGAGGTGGGTGACTAGGAGCTTAATGAATGTGGCAATATTATTTTTGGGTTATTTTTGGTTTCAGATTCCATGCTACTGTTACCATGTTCTGGATGGCTTCAGTGACATCTTTGTGTAAAGTTTTCATTTTAATCTTACTTTGTGTAGTAAGTTCTTTGGGAATAATGGGAGGTGGAATTCCTCCTGTGAGTGCAGCCACAGATTTGGCAGCAGCTTTGCGGAGTGGACAGCAGTCTGGTGTGGCAGCTGCTTCTACTGCAAGCTGGTAATCACTGTAGAATGATTCAGCGTTATGTTGTGGGACATATTTTTAAAGTGGGAATTTTGTATCCCATTCTGCATTACATAACTACTTGACTTTCAGCGACAGTTCCTCAATGACGTTACCTAAATTATCAACTTCATCCAAATACTCCCATGAGTTTTGGTTGGATTAGATTATGGAATCAGCGTATGGTTGAGGATTGGCTGGTTTTCTGGGATTGAACTGGGGTCCAATTCTGCACTTGATTGGAAGAATCATGCGTGTCCCAGGGGCAAGGTGGATGCTGATTGGTGGCTGAAGGTGCAGCTGCAGCATCAAGCATTGGAGGAGAGGAAGGTAGGATCATACACCATGTTGGAGTTGGCGTGGGGTGGGCAGCGGATTAGTGGGCGTCAGGTAAACTTTTGGCATCAGCGGAAGTTTCTGAGTATGGGCATTTGCAATTCGAGTGGTCTAACTCAAAACAGGATGGACAAATTGTCTGTCCACCCTCAACATGGGCTCAGAATGGATGGTTGGGGGCAGATGGGATGGTGGCACAAGGTGGAATTGCCAAAGAAATTTTAGTAAATTCAGGGCTGATTGTGGCATATGCCCAAGGCCCAGCAAGGCGTGTGGCCCCATTTGGGACCACAAATTTCAAGATGGGGTTGGCGCCATAGGCTGCCAAACCTTCCATCAGCTCCTGGTGGA